>MDYQ01000018.1:0-285553 GCA_003024175.1 Planoprotostelium fungivorum | reverse complement strand
CCCGCCTGCCATCCCTTCTGAAACGCAATGTTGAATTTACTGTCTCCCGGGCTGACACACATCTTGCACTGAACGAACACGTTGACACCAGTCAGCGTTTGTGTGGGATCCGCTGCATGTATAACGGTGGCATTGTCTGAATATCCATACGACACGGTGATGATGCAAGGTGCATCGATACCGATGGTGACGTTCTCCTTTCCGGTGTTGAAGCTGACGTTGCCGGGAGAGAAAAAGGCCGCCGTGAGGGTGCGATTGGTCAAGTGCTGTACGGCGTGTAAATCTCCGTTGGCACGGATCACTCGAATGGAGCTGCGTAGAGTAGGGAGGAGAGAAGAGAAGTTCTTCTGGTTGAGGCCGGGGACGGTGACGTAGACGAAAGAGCCGGTGTCTGTGGTTAAAATGGGCTTGAAGATCTTCGCTGTGACGGGAACGTTTTGTGGTGCGATGGTCTGCCAGTTGCCGCTGACGTTTCCGTTGGACACGTTGAGAGTAAGACCGGAAGGAGATGGGAAGTAGTAACCCACGAGATCTTGATGCAGCCACTGTGGATTCTATATTCTACCGTAAATAAAAAGATTTAAACTTTTACATCGGATGAATATTTTTTCGACGTGACGAAAAGAGTGAGAAGAAAAGTGGCTCACGCGGAAAGTCTTAGATGGCACAGAGAAGACGCCGGTGTCAGTGGAAAAGTCTCCCCTCGATATGCGATGGTCTAAAGTAGTGATGACGGGGAGACCCTTGCTCTGCACGATGTCCGTAGCCACGACAACATACAATCCTCCGAAAAAATGCCACGATCTGTTGATTTCTGTCAGCTAACAATCTTCTTAGGTGTGAATCTCACTTTTTGTATGATAGTTGGGAGTTGATGGGGCTGAGAAAGTCCATGGCAGACAGAGCAGTCCTTCCGTTGCTGACGCTCCCCACGAATTTCTTCAAACCCTGTGACGTTGTAGAAGGATCGAACGTAAGGTACGTACGATGACACGGTTCGAGCAGGTGAGCTTGTGGGATGCAGGATCGACTGTGACACCTGCCAGAGTCTAAATTCAGGTGCGTAAAGTACGTACGTACCCGGTGGAGTGTAGCCCCAGAACACTTGACTAGGTACATAGTCCATTCCGTTGACATAATTGTACACCACTCCATCACTGTAGTGCTGACTCTGTATGCCCTGACCATTGTAGCATTCCGAAGTGTACGTACGAGGTGACAGCATCTACAACGTTGTAGATCGATTTTTTATGAAAGATGATTATTTGGATGGAGATCGCCCACCTTGAGGCCCACGACAAAATTGTCACTACGATAAGAGACATAATCTGTCTTGTAAAATACTTTGACTCCGTTCAACTTGAAAGGGTTGACACCCTGAAGAGAAGAGTTGACCTGCAGTCTTGCCATGGCCGTGGCCAATGCGGTGTCGTTCCATTGTTGTGCAGTGCTCCTGCACGGAGATCAACGAAAATCCCATGAAAACTCGACGAAAACTCACTGGATGAGCTTCCACGCTCCGGAGTACCTGGCGGAATTGGGACCGTACGTGACTCCCCTTCCCATCTGATGGAAGTCCCAATTTGCGACACCGTTGGCGTGATAGATGCTCCAGACTGAAGATCTGATGAAGAGAGACACGGCCGATTTCTGTGCAGCGTTCGGGTTCAATCCTACAGTGTCCCACAGATCGAAAATATCCGCGGCCTGATGTGCGATGAGACGTGGATGATGAGATCGAGCTCACAAAGATCTGTCCGTAGCCTGCGAAATAGGGGAGGCCACCGTGTTGGATGAAAGAACCGTCGGAGTTGATGCCGTCTTGGTAGCTGACCAGATCGCAAGCGCGATTGACTTGATCCATGGCGCTCAGAAGGAGTGATTCATCTCGGGTGACGATGGACAGGTAGACAGCAACCAATGCCGTATCAGACAGATTCGCTCCTGTTTTTTTCCGTCAGATCACATCTTCATCACATGAATCATCTTGTGAATCAAAAGAATCATCATCTCACCCGTATACTTCTTCACGTATAGACCGCCGCGGTTCAAAAGTCGAACACATCCCTCTTTCTGCTGAGCACTCAGCTGATTACGAACAGCCAGAGCCACACAAGAGAGACCAGCCGTTTTAGGAGTCTTGATGACCTGATACCACCAGTTTGGATTCCACAGCCCGGGCGTATTACACGGGCAGTTGTCGTAGCCATTGTTAGGTAAACACTTTTGGCCCTCGGGAAAATCGTGGGCGAACCAATAGTCCATAGCTCTCCTGTTGGGAAATCAGAAGGAGATTGAGTGTCGTGCGAAAACATACTTGACCGCAGCCAGAATGGCTGTATCGTTCGTCTGATACCAACGCATTGCGCCAGCACCTTCAAGAAGGTCAGATCTCATCCGATCGATTGTTATTGATGTCCTCACTCGTGAATGTCCAGTGATTAACTGCGTCCCAGATAGCTCTGGAAGCCTGACAGCCGGAGGTGTAATCAACATTAGAGAAGGATCCATTAGAAGTCAGAGTGGCCATTGCTTTAGAAGATGCCACACTCTGTTTCGAGAGTATCCTTAGAGCCACGTCGTCTACGACGGAAGCTGATGCGCTCAGACATACGACGAGGAAGATGAAGACGCCCCTCATCTTTTCGTCTGTGTGAAAAATGTTTTTAAGCAGTGGCCTCGCTGTATAGACAGATTCTACTTGGCTTGGAACAAGGAGACAAATGTGTCATACTGAAGGCAGAATGTGACACCACAGCCAACTTCGCTACTCAAGAACGGTAATCGATGAACAGCACATCCACTATAATTTACCAAGTCTGCTATTGAAATGCACGTCCTAAAAGCCGTGTTACAGAAGGTCAGAATATGATATTCATCTGTTGCTCAACGAACCGACCGTCTAACTAGGCCATCGACGGGTGCGCGCTGACCGGTTCAAAGTCGTCGGAAGACTCAGTGGTGATTGACGGCGGTATCGGAGCTTCATCTCGTCGGCAACGGGGGCCCGAGGATTTTCCTCGTCGGCAACGGGATCCGAGCATTCTCTGCAATGCGTGTCATCACGTCAGCTGACTGCAAGTTCACTAGTAATCCATCCTGCTTCCCCGATGGTTCGTGGGTTGTTAATGCGTTTCATCACGTGAAACCATCGAAATATACCTCTCCGAACGATCTCACGTAAGCACCGAGTTAGAGGAGGGACGGAGTCAAATCAAACCAAACAAACAAAGAAGATGAGCACTGACTACAAATTTCAAGGATGGATGGGTGAACCTATCTCTACTCAATCTCATATGTACGGCATTCGATTCGCTCGACTCATTCTACTCTCAGGTCTGGACAAGGACTCTCACAAGGGTAACCTCGTCTGGAAGGAATTCGAGCCCAAGACTTGGGAGGAGACCGATGTCGACATCAAGATCACTCACTGCGGTATCTGCGCCAGTGACGTCCACACTTTGTCCAGTGGATGGGGCCCTACCCCTTACCCCATCTGCGTCGGCCATGAGGTAGTAGGAACCATCGTCCGAATTGGATCGAAAGCAGAAGCAGGTGAGGCTCGCTTTCCCGTGACTCTTCGTAGTCACTCACGGTCCTAGGTCTGAAGATCGGCGATCGTGTCGGTGTTGGAGCTCAATGTGGGTCGTGCCTCAGCTGCCACCGCTGCAAGACAGACATGGAGCAATACTGCGACCAGGGTCAGATCTTCACCTACACCGGTAGATACCCCGACGGAACCATGTGAGATATGGAGCTTCTTCTTCGTTATCTCATGGAGAATCAGATCCCAGGGAGGCTACGGAGACTACATTCGTGTTCCCTCGCACTTCGCGATCCCGATCCCTGAGGGTGAGCATTCGATCTTATCTTTTCCTTGACTTAAAATCAGGACTTCCATCTGACGTAGCAGCTCCCATGCTGTGCGGTGGCATCACCGTGTACTCACCCTTGAAGGTAACGAACTTAAATACGTCCGTCATATTTTGTGACATTTTATCAGCACAACGGAGCCGGTACTACTGCCAAGAACGTCGGTATCGTTGGAATCGGAGGAGTGAGTTAGGAATAATACAAAGGGTCTGATAGGAGTGCCAGCTCGGACACTTTGGACTCCTCTTCGCTAAGGCTATGGGAGCTGAAGTCACCGCCATCTCACACTCTGAGAAGAAGAAGGCTGATGCTCTCGAGATGGTGAGTCAATCTATATGATATCCATTCATGTCCTCGTTATACACAGATGTGAAATCTTACCACCTCCAGGGAGCCACACACTTCATCAACACGAGTGAGCAAGATTGGGATCAGAAGAACAAGCGCACATTGGACCTCATCATCAGCACTTCCAACGATGAATCCATTCCATTCGACAAATATCTCAACCTCTTGAAACCCTACGGAAGGATGGTTCTCGTCGGTGTCCCCAGCAACTGGAAGGTAGAGGTCGGTCTGTGGACTCTGCTTATCAACGGAGTGTTCATCGGAGGTGAGAGATTTGGCGGGAAGATGAATGACAATGTGACAGCTTCTGCCATCGGTACTCCTGTGGACATCCGAGAGATGCTGGAGCTGGCTGCCAAGCAGAACATCAAGACATGGATCGAGCCTTACCCCATGGACAAGGTAAATGATGCCCTCAACGACTTCAACGAGAGAGGAATGAGATATAGAGCTGTCCTCTACAACCACAAGCACATCGAGGAGGAGAAGTAACCTCTTCGGGGGAGTACCCCTCCATTAGATGAATAAAACATCTTGCATTTTCATTTCGCTTGCACAGTATTCTCACGTGAAAATTTGAGACGAACAAGACATTTGTGTGTCAGATGAGCATCCATCTCTCACCTCACCCTCTGTCTCCTCATCTACCAACATGAACAGAAGATGTGACCTCGCATCTCTGCCTCCCTCTTCGAATTGAATGCACGACATGCGTCTTTGCTTTACTCTACATCCCGACAGAAGCCATTTGATTCGTCGCAGGATTGTGAATACAAAAAAGATGAGATACTGATGCCAAATAGTGGCTACTCTTCCAAGACTGCTATATCGGCCCATACTTTGGTTAGAAGGCTCCGACTGATCGTTATGAACACATTGACATCCTTTATTTCAGGATGAATGAAAATTTTCTCCTCCGTGTAGAGAAAGGAAAACTACGACAACTCTGTCGATCGGATTGAAGCTCACTTTCGACTGACCTTCATCGTGTACTCATAGATGACACCAGATAGACTGGAGAAGACGCAAGAATAGAGACAACGAGGTAAGACACCCTTATAGAGGGCCCTGGGACCTGTTCGAGTCGGTGTCTCTTCGTGATGATGAGTAGTGTCTTCAAGATCACCTTCCGTCTTGACGATGGATCTTAAACCCTGCCACGTGTTTGCGTAGAAATAAGCGGCTTCTCCCGGACGTGAAAAGTGTTGCGTCTGCAGGCGTGTCTTAACTACCTGTGAAGAATGACATCAGATGGTGTCGTGCCGATGGATGATGGAAGTTCGTGTGATGATCGTGATCTCACCTCTAACGGGTTTGTAACGAGCACCATGGTCACACCTGCAGTCGCTCCTGCGGCGAATTGTGCCAACAAGTTTTGCTCGATGACTTTCTGTCATCTCATCACGACATTGCGAGAATCAAAGTCTGATCGATGTCTCACCGAATCCGTCTGCGGTCGGATCTTGTGTGCTAGATGAGAGAATGCTTCCTTGCACGATTCATACGAAGCCCACCACACGGCTGATGACGGGACGTTTGTCATGAGAACGGCACCGAAGCCTCTATAGAAGCCTTTGATACCATCTGCTCGGTAGATCTGACCGATGGCATCTGAAATGAGTCACACACTTGGCCGAGCAGGATGTAGTGAAATGTTTCTCACCCGTTGCGTTCTTGTATCGCTTGGATTTCTCGTTCTGAATGAATAATCTCTGCACGACCACATCTACCGGTGCGTAAAATAAATTTGAAGTTAGATCGGCCAGGCCTCCGGCGGCGAGAGACACCCAGACTGCTAAAGAGAAGATGAGCGTGATGTGGTGACGATTCTATCTTCGTATGGACGTGATGACGGTACTTGCCTGATCGTCCATCTTTACGTCCATCTGATGCGTAATCGGATAACTTTGAACGGAAAAAGTTGTAGCTGAGGAGATAAACTGCGTTTCCGGGGATATTACCTATGGTATTGGGCCAATAGCCAGTGTACATACCTTGATGCACTTTCAGATGGATGTCAACGTGTAAAATGAGCATCGATGGGTCAGATGATGCGATCGATTGTCACCTCTGAAGCCTGCAGTCTTTATGGAAGTTCTGATGTCAGCGAGATTCATCCTCTGAAAGCGTTGAGCTCGATTGACAATCGTCATTTTCTCACCTTCTGAGTTGTCTGTATTCTAGTTCTTAAGACATCAAAAGGATGGTATATGACACTCTCAGCGACATAGATGCTAGTAGCCGTGAAGGCGAGTGTGGGTAGGTGTAGCTGATCCCAGGATGTCCTCACATCGTATATCAGATCACCATCATCCTTTTCTGTCAGTGATGAAGATGTAGGTTGGGGTTGTGTCATTTCCCCCTGATGTGATCTAATCTGTCCGAGGGCTGAGAATTCTCAGAATAAATGAAATTTTCCGAACTATGCCTGAAGTTTTTAACCCAACGGAAGTTCAATAGACATTGGCAATTGAATGGCACAACCATTGCCGAAGCAATTTCAATCTCACTTTGGCTCCAAATTCACGAATTGGAAATCATCAGCTTCCGTGACTTTGACGTCCTCGCCGGTGTAGTTTCGCGGTACACCGTTCATGGGCTTGATAGTTCATCGTTGGACAGTGGAAACAAGAGGAACGTCAACGCACTGAAGAGAGGGAAGGATAGATGCTTGAACAATTGACGCTACTATCACTCTGCGACGTTCTCTATTGTGACTGTGCCTCTAAGAAGAGATTGGCTGGTGCCGTTGACGGCTTGCGGCCCCACTCTGCTCGGCTCTGTATGGACTTTTTCAGCTCAGGGTCCACCTTCTGTTCCTCGTCAGCTCTTCCTTCTCTCTCTTTCTCACCGCATCATCTCTAAAGTGAACGAACAACTGCTCGGCGTGGATCAAAGTGTTGTTCAGATCGATCTTGTCTGACTTGTCGTTTGTAAACTGGATGTTTGTCAGACATTCTGCTCGTGATGACGGAGATGATGTGTACCTTGATGAGATCATCAAAGTTGGATGTCTCCGACATGATCTCGGTCCTGAATGAGATGATGATCGAACAGGCGATGAAGAGATGGAAGTTGGGTGTTAAGTGATTTGTCCAACAGACCTTTCATCGTCAGCATGATCGTGAGATGGATGATCGTCATCGATGTCACTCAGATGATCGAAATCATCCTGATGCGATCGATGATCGATCATGTCCCACCTCCCACAGTCTCATGATCTCATCAAATTTGAACTCCCTCTTAAAATGAATGAGAAGCCACCTGAAGCAGAAGAACATGTTCAGACATTCTCTCTTTCGTGTTCAAGTCAAGGCGAACGATACATCACGTATACATCGTAAAAGGATATCTAAGAAGGCGTGCATGTCAGGGTCCAACGTTTGTAGAACGTTTGATAATTGTAAGAGCTGCGTGTGCATGCCATTCTGATCTCTGTGGAAATTGTTCTCGAACGATTGCATCAGGCCGTGGAAGGACCAGAAGGCAGCAGATTCGTCTCGCATGACATAGAAGATGGGAGAGAGGAATTCGTTCATGCCTTGGACGTAGCCTGGATCGCTTAAGAAGATGATCACGAGATGATGATGTGCGTGATGTGATCATGTCTCGATCATTGATGGAAAATGACCATGATTTCGAATTTGGAGTGTATGGTGATGATCACCTCATCATGATGTGATGATCGATGATGTGATGATCGATGATGAATGATGATAACAAAACACTCACCCAGATCGTAATTCATAAAGACATACGTGAGTAAAATATCGTGCAAGCTCTTCAAATGAGGATTCTTCGCATCACCGTTGGCGTAAAACTCCACGTGTCGATCCGTTCGTAGTACATCCTTCTCTGAGATATTTTCACATTTCCATCCTGCGTCTCCACTGGTCTCACCTATGGCGTGTGCCTTTCTCTCCAATTTAGTGAACTTGCAGTTTGGATCCTTGTGAAACATGTTCCAGACACCCTTCCATTTCTCATATTCGTCTCTGATGTCTTGAATACAAGAGTACAAAAAAGATGTCGAGTTGAAAAGAAGTTCAAAATATCATTTCTCTTTGGACAAGAATGAAATAAATGTGGACGACTCACCTCTTCTCTTTCTCGATGGCAGTCCTCTCTTCTCTGGTAGAAGACCATGGATAATATCCCAATAGATACCTCCACACTTCACCTCTGATTTCTTCTTTCGCTCCCTACCATCGTCATCACGTGATCTCATCTACTTCGAGCCCATACGAAATAAAATAGAATAAAACACACCCCGCGGAAAATCATCTCCTTTGCCTTCTGTGGCTCTACAATGGCTCCCCGTTCATCCTGAAGACTTTTCCACGAAATTTCATCCACTGGATCCGTTCGCTGAACGATCGGTAATACCAACTGCGGTGCCGGCTTCAACACCTCCTCCACGATCTCGAAACCTCCCTCACTACAACGAGCCTCAGATATTTGGGACGTCCCAAATATGACGTCATCACCTGATTCGGGTTTCCGATATCTTCTCGGGTTTGGCCTCGGACTTCCGATCTTTCGGTGATTGGATTGTCTTTGCCTTGTTGTCTCCACCGTTGGCGATGCGGTCCAATTGCTGCCCTGCGTTTCTGGCAAATTGGGTCACCTTGGAGAAGCTCTCGAATAGGTTCTGAGAGAAACTCTCTTCCTGGAGGAGACGATCAGATGATGCAATGATGGATGGGTGGTGCTGACGTCGATGGTTCTGTAGAAGTGATCGTCGTGATGTAGAAGACGTGCTTGAGGTGATGTCCCATGATGATGATGATGCATACCTTTTTGGGTGTCTTGCTTACGTCTGGAGTCATGTGTAATGCAGGAGGTTGTGCTTGGTTGTTTCCATCTAGAGTTGAAGGGTAACTGTAACTCTTATTCAGAGATTCTAGACTTGTCCTCAGATTATCGTGCGACGCTGGATCCTCTGTGATGACATCAGTTTCACGATCATCATCATCTACACGTGCAATGGAGGTGATGGTTCTGATGATGGAAGATGATCTCACCAGAATATTCACTGAGAAAGAATAGATTGGGCTCATCATCTGATCTTCTCAGAGTGGCAAACATTCTGAGCGCACCCAGAAACTCTCTCACACCTGTAGACGGTGAGTGATGATGTGGTACAACAACATCCACCTCCAGAATGGAAGAACATGGGAGGGAATGCGAAGCCCTCCTTTGAGATGAGAATCATGTGGCTGACTCCGATCGTAGGAATGAATCTCTTTAGACTGCGAAGGTCTCCGATAGACACTTTCATTGCGTAAGGTTGACTGGCTGCACGAGCGGCTTGGTCTATGTCGTTTCAGTCTCTTCGATCGATGATCCGATGCACCTCTCGCTTTGGGGTCCCAAGATAAAAAGATGTGGTTACCCTGTGATTGATTAAAGAGAATACGTGATGGTGCGTTTCAGAACCTGTTTTAATATTCTAAGAGAACCAGGGATGACTTGGTCTTTAGAGGGGTAAATGAAGACGTCATCTCGGCTGTAGACGATTTGTTCCTGTTTGAATCATGAGAAGAGAGAAGAATCCATATTAGTTCACCCCAATGATTAAACCTTTCGTCGCCATGCTCTCTGGATTTTTGATGTGATGTTGTGTTTCGTTTGTCAGCTCCCGAACCGTGAAAGGGCGTCGGAAACACAAATTTGTATCGAAGAAGGAAAGCGTAAAATGGAGAATCACAAGCTCACGTAAGGCACAGGATGGAAGTTGTTAGAGTTGTGGGCAAGGTGATCGCACGGCTGTTCATGCGGCAGCCGTAGGTCCTCTTGGTCGCGTCACAGCCGTTGACCCTGGTTCACTCGATTATGGTGATTGCACCTTGGTGCTTTCTCCCTTTGAGATTATCACTCCACGATGACAACGTCATCAAGATTTGTAAACGATTAGAATCAGGAATGATCTGATTGGATCAGGATCACCTACGACTCTTGGTCAAGCACAGAGTTGCCTAAAAGATCGTCTCTTGGTAGTGTGATCACATTCCATCAAGCTGATCCCATCGAATTCCTCCAACTCCACACGAAAAATTACGACGCTGCCATCCTCGTCCACTGCATCCGGTACTTCTCCTCTCCAGAGGTGATCTCGTTCGGATCATGCGATCGATGCTGATGTGTGATCGTCAGGTGATCTCTTTACAAACATGGACCTCGATGAGGTATTTATGAAAGAGGTGAGAAGACGAAGAGAATCAAGTTGAATTGAACAAGTGAATAATTTTGTGAGGGACGAGAGAGACAAGGGTGTGGTCATGGCCCTCCACGATGCCACGCAGGTGAGCAGATGACACAGGTATCTGATATCTTTAGGCGGCCGTAGAATCAAAGAGGGGAGGAAAGCAATCAGAACGATGAATGTGTGGGTCTCCGTTGCTGAGAGCGAAATAGAAGAATGTGGTTATTTATTCATATCTCTTACCAAATTCGACGCTCCATGTGCGAGAAGATGAATCGATCGTTCACCATTCTTCATTTATCCCTCGTTACAATTTACTGAGGTAAGCGCTCAGTTTGTCAAATTTAGGTGAGCCGAGACCCGAGAGAGGATCCCACCCTACCGTAGCATTGAATCCCTCATCACAACATCCATCCGAATTACAATTGTTCCTCCCGTTCGTCATATCATTCCACACCGAAGCTGGTGCCTCGTAGACGGCCGGATTGACAAACCCCAACGTCTGCTTTCCCTTCTGCAGCCTCCGTTCGTTGATGAGAGAGATCATCGCCGCGATGACCGGTGTCGATGCAGACGTCCCCGATATGGTCTGGATCTGCCCTTGAACTAAGATGGCGTAGTTGCTTCCCAGCGCAGCGATGTCTGGATAGCCTCTACCACTCGAGGCGAACGATGATCGATCGGGTAAGCTGGGAGCGGTGGCGAGATAATGAAGGACGGCGGAATCTTGGTAGGCGGGTCGTTTGAAGGTGGAAGAGAAACCACCACCGGTGGTGAAGTCACATCCGTTGTCGTCCGTACACGTGACTTCGGGGTTTCCGCTCTCTGGGCCCACGGTAGCTCCAACGGTGAGTACGTATGGTGAATTGGCGGGAAAATAGGGGTTGAAGCCGCAGCCGGAGGTCTGTCCGATGACGCCATCGTCTGTAGATATTTACTCTCGATTCACTTTCGATTCACTTATTCGCTTATCTTTTGATTATGATTCACTTATAAAAAATGATGTCTCAATTATAGTTCGATGATATCGGGAGAATATGAACGAACCTCCAGAGCCGACGACAATGGTTACGCCTCGAAGGTTGATCTTGCACACTTCCAAGTTGAAGCGTTTCATCATGTCAGGAGACTGCTGGTTCTCGAAGCTAGCGTAAGAGACAGAGTGAACTTGTGCGATTTGACGAGCTTGAGACAGTCGGATGATCCAATCGTAGAATGGCTCAGACGAACTGCTGTCGATGGAGTTGTAGTGTGTCTCCATCGATTGTGAGACGGCGATGAGATATTGTACGTCCAAGTTTGATTCTAGACAATCGTCGGGGCACTGTGAGATTGAGTTGGAGTTGAGACATGAGACTCACCGCATGATCAGAGTTGTCACCGGTGCCCGTTGAGAGAGGGATGAGGGGGAGAGAAAATTGCGTCTGGAAGTCGCTGAGGTCCTCGGGTGAGAAGCCCTGTCCTTCGGCCTCGTAGATAGCCTGGGTGGCCATGCTTACGGTGTTGTTGCTGATCTTGTAGTAGGAATTGATGAGGGAAGGTGTGACTTCATAGTCATCATCGTAGAGGGAAGCGATGGAACGAGTGATCTTGCGAGGGATGATCTTGGGAAGATCCAAATTGAGGATGAATTGTACGTCGTTGACGATCTGGAACGTGATCAGATGAGAACCAAGTTGAAGAGATCACCTCATTGGGGATGGTATGAAAATCAGACTTGAAGTAGAGCCTCTCGATCGCCTCGGGACGTTTGAATGCATGGAATTGGGCATCCAGCAGAGTCTCGAGTTTTGAGATGGAATCGGTTACCTTGATGTATTCTCCTGTCGTCTCAAATGACAGACCTTGTAGGTTGAGCCAGGCCTCTACACGTCCAACAGCTTCCCTATTGATAAACATCTCGTTTATTTCAGCGAGACTCTTGTGTTGCCCGTAAAAGCGTGATGATGGCTCAGAAGTCTTACGAAGGAGGGAATCGCATGTGGCAGCTGCATTGTCAAAGTTTGAGATGGCAAACACAACAGAGTGTATCAAGTCAGGAGATGCTCTTCCGATTCTGTTCCAGACACTGCTTGCAGTTGTGAATAAGATCAGACAGAGGAAGGTGATTCGCATCATCATGATGTGATGAGACAATAAAAATCATTTTACGACATAATGAGTCGTAAAATGATTTTTATTGGCATTTGTAATTCACTATGGGTCGACCAGAAACAAAGGACGAATACAATCTCTCTAACTCTCTCTACTCCCATCAGTATCTCGTCTCATTTTGCTCCATCTCTGAGATATCGAAACTCTCGATCACCTGACTCTCAGCGGTGAAACCAGCCTATGGACTGTCCTCCTGGTGAAGGAGTTCATCTGTTTTGAGAAGGCGAGCTGAGGTGCACCAGACTCTCGCAGTAGCTTTATAGATCTGTAGTGGACTTGAGGGTGAGGGAATGATGTTTCGATGAAACCCTCTGGCTCTCGATTTCTCTTCCCTCGAATTGGGTTTCGGTCCACCACCTCCCCTGGAGCCTCCATTGTTGCTAGAATAATTTGAATATTAGCGATCCAAAGACACAACAAGCGTACGCTGCAAAAGAAGAATTTGTCCTGTGTCTGACGTAATCGATGACAATCAAGAATGCGATGACGCGACGACTTCTTGTACAAGACTTGTGCCGGTCTTTGTGCAGAGATCTTGACGATGACTCATCGAATCTGTTCTATTGAGATACTTCGATTCTCATATTTGCGTCAAATCACTTGATCGTCTATCTCATCGTCACATCATTTTATTTCATGATGAAGTTTGCGTCCTTGAAGAAAAATCAAGCGGCAGGGGCGTACCCTCTCTGTACAACGGCAGCGTCGATGGCATTCTCTGGAGTGGCCGAAGCGGGTGACTCATAGCCTGCCGTGTCTGACTTCCACTTCTTATCTCTCACAGTCACATCGACTCGGTGGATCTGATTTGAAGTCAATGATAGAGTCGATATGTCAGGGGTTCACCTCAGAGTTGACGTCCTTGATGACGAGCTGGAGGTCGTTTTCTTTCGGTACCAGGAAAAATGTGTTGGGCAGAAGATCTTTGGCAGCAGATTCTAAAGACTCTTCTGTCGAATAAAATCGAAAGTAGCTAGGTATTCTCTTGGCAAAGTATGAGGGGCCAATGCAAAAGATTCCAGTCTCAGGGTCGTATTTGTTCTTCTGCGCAGTTTCTATCCAGTTGAATGCCTCTTCTGTATTGTGATACTGCTCAAACTCTGCACTTGCATTCTTGAGATGCCAATTGCGAAGATACATATCGTGAATGCCCTCTCCTGGGTGGCTGGCGATAAACTTGGTGACATCATAGATATACTCGTCTATTGTGATGAATGTCTGCTTCTTGTGTGACATCGTGACTCTCTGTGTTTGAATTTCTCACCAGCTTCGCGTATCACGTGATCCCCTCGTTTCTGCGAATGCGTTTGACACCGGGTGGTGATTAGACTCATCGCATGAGGACTGCGATCTCCTTCACGGGTGGTAAAGATTGTGTCACCACACTTCACCTATTGAAGCATCCGAGCACATACGCATGGAGGTTACCTAATTCATTGACTTCCTCTACATATCACGGAGCAGATGGTTTCAGCACGCGATCTCTCACGCATGAAGGACAGTTTGATCCTGTTCTCCTCGTCACATTTGTTCCCGCTTCTTCATCGACACCCACTCGCTTTCTGGCGCATCCATTAGACATCATCGAGAAACAAGCGGCTGCTCTCGGTTTACCCTGGATAACTTTACCCATCACGGCTGATGGACAAGGAACAGAGGGTTTCATGAAAGGTACGATTTAGTTGTCGAATCATTCTTGACCTCTTTAGGTTATCGCACAGCATTAAGTCGATTGACAAAACCGATATCAGAAGGAGGAAGAGAGATCGAAGCCATCGCCACAGGTGGGTGTGAAGATCATCTCTGCCATCTGATTCGTACAGGGGACATAGACGATGTCTGTAATAATTTCATGGCAAAGACTCTCGCTCCTCTCTCACCGGGTGATCATGACCATCCTCCTGTTGGGGCTGAAACATGACGCAGACATGCATCTACTCAGACCCTTATGGGACATCAAGAGACCCAGATTGTACGAACTGATGAGAGAATATGACATCTATGCCATCATCAGGTGTGATCAAGTTCGTCACGGTGGATCATCCTGTGACAGTGATCGTTGACATCTTTCAGTTGTGCTGATCCACGGATGATGCCTGGTGAAGAGAAGGAAGACAAAGAAGAGGTCGCCAGACAGCTCGTGGGTGGCTCTGCAGAACGAAATCGAGTCACTTCAGTGGTGAAGGTGACCGCATCCCGAGGGATGATCAACTGACACGTTACAGAGCGATGATGACAAGACGATCGAGAAGGTGATCATCCGATCATGATCGTGAACGTAATCATCAATTTCAACTTGACGAACGAAACAGGTGGACGCTGCAGGAGAGAGAGGAGAGTGGCACAGTATGGTCCTCCGTTGCAAGATGATGAATGATCGGGGTGTGGGGATCAAAGTCAGAGAAGAGAAGAGGCAGAAGGAAGGAGAGTATATCGTCTTCGCTTCGTGGGATTCAGCAGAGTTATTTACAGAGGAATGCAAGATACACGATGTTTAGTCTCTGCTGCACGATCGTGAACCACGAAAATGAATGTAACGTGAATTTTATTCATTGGAGAGATGAGGCGAAAAGCTATACGTGTCGTCGCTCGATGCTGGCTGTCGATTGGCTTCTTCCTTATTTTGTCGATAAGCTTGACCGGATGTGCTGAAGTCTCCAAACAATTTCGCCGGCTGTATAGAACAGTGAGACCGCAGCATCGTGACGATCTCTCGGCTCGTGATTCTGTCTTTCGATTCGAGTTGCCAACTGATAAACGTTCAACTCTCGTATCGACATGTTATTCACCATCTCTGCATGATTGTGTTGTGAATTTCCTCTCCTTTCGTGACTAACTTTCCTCCACCCAGTACATAATCTTTGACCTATCTCGTGTCATGACGATGACGATTCATATGCTAATATACCCCGGAGGAATTCATCTGACCGTATGGAGTCTCTCCTGCATTCATCACTTCCCTACCTCTGTTAATCATTGATTCATCAGCAATGGTAAATTACCAGAAGAGAACACCGTAGGACCAGACATCAGAAGAGAAAGAATAAATCCCTTTCGTCATGACTTCTGGTGCCTGTACTTTTGATCAACAATGTGCGCTTAAGCTGAACCAGTGAAATGGATAAACAATATAGGACTCACACTCCACCGTTGGTCGTTCTTTTCGCTCCTCTCCAGTCTTTTTTCCCCTCCTCCAATTGCATTACCTATGATACTTATTGAGTATCGCAGGAGATGTAGATTATACATTCGGACGGATGCATGTCTTCTCCTGATGGAATAAAGAGGGAGATATGCGTGTATTGTGTTTGGAAAAAATCGACAGCAGTGAGATTTGAACTCACCACCCTCGGACTCGATGGAAAAAAGAAAACATCTACAACGATGATTATTATCCCGAAAAATCCAAAAATTGGATTATCGTACGAAACGCTTGCAGTGTAAATTCCCAAAAATTAACAACGTGAAAGACGACGATCGATAACATGATATAGCTGTGTCAGATCCCTCAAAACTCCACGCATAAGCGATGAAAAATCGACAGCAGTGAGATTTGAACTCACCTCACCCATCCTAGTATCGTTCCCTTGCGAGGGCTGTCGGGGAGAAAATAATTATTAATCTCCTCCCAATAGTGAGCTCAATCCACTCCTGTCTTCTCATCGACACTTTGCAGTCTTGAGGTGTAGCTTCACAGGAACTGCCGTGGCTTTCTTCACGGGTTTCGATAACATCACAATCTCCAATTCTACATTCAACTCCTGCCATGGCCAAACGAGTGAGTGCGATACCCCCATCTTACCTCTGAGCAGTCTAGATCTTGTCGTTGTGAGATCCCTCAGCGTATATGATTCGACATTCACGAATAACGTGCTTGCTGTCGGTCAGGGTATCGTTAGCGCCGGAACGTTGTACATGAAAAATGCATCTTTCATCGATAATGAATGTGGTACTAGCATCGGAGGGGCCGTCCGTGAGCTATCTGTATGATGCATGGTCTGATTGATCTCATTCAGAGGCTTCCTTCTCTGCCAATACGACTCGATGCTATTTCAAGAACAATCGTGCCAATTTGGGAGCAGCGTTGTTCGTTCCTTTCATTTTGTATGGTGAGTTCGAATGATGTGGATGGAGGTTCACATGAAAAGATGACGGTAGCACCTTTGAGGACAATCAAGCGAGATCTGGTGGTGCCATTTATAGCAGTCTCGGCGCCGTCACGTTGTACAATTCGATATTCATCGGAAACTATGCTTTAAATGGATCAGGTGTGATCTCATCCCCTCTCACTCTCTCGTAACGTCATTCAGCTGTTCAAGTACAATCACTGAATATGAAGAACTGCACATTTCGAAACCATGACAACAATTCCTTCTCACTTATTACGGTCGAAAAAGATCTCAACGTAGATGGCTGCACGTTCGATTCGAATCAACTGTCTCTGATGAAAGTCACATCCGGATCATTCTCACTTTCGAATTCGATCGTATCGAGTACGAATGCAAATGGGGATGATCTACTGATGAATCTGGGATCCATGTCCATAGACAACTGCACGTTTTCAGATATCATTTCTGCCAACAGTGAGACGGAGGACATGTTTCACCACTCATCACAATCAGGTATCATCAATACCCAGCAGATCAATCTCACATCTTCTCGTTTCTTGCGTAACGATTTCACATCGAGTGGATCAGGTGATGCCATATATTACCATCCACGCTGAAAGATACAAAGAGGTCATGCTGAACGGAGGCGGTGGTCTTATCTTGCATACAACGTTCAATCGATCGAACATTGACAGCCGCTCACCGGCAGTCACCTCCACGAACGGCCAATTGACCGTACAGACATCTCAGTTCAACTATCCCGTGACACCTATCATGGTGATCAGCGGTGATGCGATCATCATGATCGTTCGACTGACGTCATCGTCAGGTGATGTCCGAATCTTCTCCACGTCCTATCAGATCTCTCAAGGGCAACAACTTGTCCACTTTGGCAATCCGAGCACGACACGATTCGAGACAGACGACGGTGATCTCTTCTGCTCCATCGCATCGGGATTCTCCACTGCCACTCCAACGTCCTTCTTGGACGATTGCGGTGGCACAGTTACGATCGAACAGTACAACTGCTCTTCTTCAACCGATAGGTGCTTAATCAGAACGATCACTTCATCGGCTATTTCCTCGACCTCGAGCTCTTTGGTTACCAGCGATACGAGCGCCAGCTCTTTCATTTCAGCGACCACGATCGTTTCAGCCATCTCAGATACCCAGGCAAACGAGACCGTACAGAAAATCGGAGCTGCCAACGCCACAGTCTCAGCAGGAGCTGTCTACACCGTCATCTCACAGTTGTTTGCCAACAAGACATCGTCCAATCCCACGAGCATCACCGCACCATCACTCTCTCTGATCGCTTACGACACGACGAGAGGAACGATCAATTCGACCGGTGCCGTACGGTTACAAATTGGATCTCCTGCTGCCGTGGACTCCATCAAGGCGACGGCAGTCATCAGTCTGTCTCTTCTCAGCTCTCTAACCTCATCGAGGAGAGATCGTGGAGAGAGCCCACCGACGTTCGTGATCTTCATGGGGTACAATTACAGCAGCGGTGGATTTCAAGCTCCCCCGGAGAATTTATCCGCGGAGGTGTACGGATTGACTATTACGGATGAGACTGGTACGGTGGTAGAGGTGAAGTCGATTTCGAAATCAGAACCATTCGATTGACATGTCATGACAGGTGTCAGATTCACCGGAGGACATCACGATCGATATACCCACTCACGGCGTCTCTTCCGTGGAACAGCTCATGTCCTTATCTTGCTTGTTCTACAACGTAACAACTGACACATGGAGTGCCGATGGTTGTGATACGGAACGTAATCTTACGAGCTACATCGTGACGTGCCATTGCAATCACCTCACCAATTTCACCGTCGGTGCATCACCAGTGAAACCTCCTTCTGCTGCATCATCCAATATTCCTCTCATCATCGGTGAGCCAACAAGATGAAAGGAACGAGCTTGACTCCATCCAGGAGTCGTCATTGGATCAGTCGCACTTCTGTCCCTCGCGGCTATCATCATTTTCATCGTCTTGAGAAGGAGAAGATCTGCTGCTCAGGTGATGAATTCCATCAGAAGAATCGAGCGAATCTGATGGAGGATACAGGTCGATATGAATGAGGTACCCATGGAATCTGTTGATACGGTGAGTCCGCAAATTTCATTTTGAGACACTGAAGGTCATCAGGGTTACATTACGATAGAAGAGAAGATCGCAACGGGGGACCATTCGACCGTATACCGAGGCTTACAATCGGGTACTACGCACGTGGCGGTTAAGAGGATGATAGGAGAGGAAGGACGAGAGAGGGCACGTTACGAGGTGTCAGTGGTCAAGGTGAGTCGAGATGACGAAGGGATGGACTGATGAAGGAAGGCTTTGCATCATCCGAACGTGGTTCAACATCTCTCTCAATATGCAGACGTCAACGGAGATGTGTCGATCGTATACGAACTGTTGGAATACAACTTGTCAGAGAAGCTCGCTGAATTGGCAGACCAGAAGGATGCCCTGATGAACGACCGTTACAACTTGTGAGATCTTAGTTTCATGTATCGATTAATATCTATCATGTAGAATGCTTCAGATCGGGAAAGCTTTATCGTATCTAGAATCAGCAGACATCGTCCACACTGACGTGACAGCGAGAAATGTGCTGATCAAGGGTGATACGGCCAAGTTGGCAGGTTTCGGTGTGTAGTGTTTATAGATACTGTTGAATTGAGCGAATATCATAGGTAATGCGATTAGAGGAGGGAAAAAAAGACTGGAGAGGAGCGAGGAGAACGACCAACGGTGGAGTGTGAGTCCTATATTGTTTATCTATTACACTGGTTCAGCTTAAGCGCACATTGTTGATCAAAAGCACAGGCACCAGAAGTCATGACGAAAGGGATTTATTCTTTCTCTTCTGATATCTGGTCCTACGGTGTTCTCTTCTGGTAATTTACCATTGCTGATGAATCGATGGTTAACGGAGGCAGGGAAGTGATGAATGCAGGAGAGACTCCATACGGTCAGATGAATTCCTCCGAGGTACATTATCATATAAATCGTCATTGTAATGACACGAGATAGGTCAAAGATTATGTACTGGGTGGAGGAAAGTTAGTCACGAAAGGAGAAGAAATTCACGGCACAATCATGCAGAGATGGTGAATTACATGTCGGTACAAGAGTTGAACGTTTATCAGTTGGCAACTCGAATCGAAAGACAGAATCACGAGCCGGGAGATCGTCACGATGCTGCGGTCTTACTGTTCTGTACAGCCGGCGAAATTGTTTGGAGACTTCAGCACATCCGGTCAAGCTTATCGACAAAATAAGGAAGAAGCCAATCGACAGCCAGCATCGAGCGACGACACGTATAGCTTTTCGCCTCATCTCTCCAATGAATAAAATTCACGTTACATTCATTTTCGTGGTTCACGATCGTGCAGCAGAGACTAAACATCGTGTATCTTGCATTCCTCTGTAAATAACTCTGCTGAATCCCACGAAGCGAAGACGATATACTCTCCTTCCTTCTGCCTCTTCTCTTCTCTGACTTTGATCCCCACACCCCGATCATTCATCATCTTGCAACGGAGGACCATACTGTGCCACTCTCCTCTCTCTCCTGCAGCGTCCACCTGTTTCGTTCGTCAAGTTGAAATTGATGATTACGTTCACGATCATGATCGGATGATCACCTTCTCGATCGTCTTGTCATCATCGCTCTGTAACGTGTCAGTTGATCATCCCTCGGGATGCGGTCACCTTCACCACTGAAGTGACTCGATTTCGTTCTGCAGAGCCACCCACGAGCTGTCTGGCGACCTCTTCTTTGTCTTCCTTCTCTTCACCAGGCATCATCCGTGGATCAGCACAACTGAAAGATGTCAACGATCACTGTCACAGGATGATCCACCGTGACGAACTTGATCACACCTGATGATGGCATAGATGTCATATTCTCTCATCAGTTCGTACAATCTGGGTCTCTTGATGTCCCATAAGGGTCTGAGTAGATGCATGTCTGCGTCATGTTTCAGCCCCAACAGGAGGATGGTCATGATCACCCGGTGAGAGAGGAGCGAGAGTCTTTGCCATGAAATTATTACAGACATCGTCTATGTCCCCTGTACGAATCAGATGGCAGAGATGATCTTCACACCCACCTGTGGCGATGGCTTCGATCTCTCTTCCTCCTTCTGATATCGGTTTTGTCAATCGACTTAATGCTGTGCGATAACCTAAAGAGGTCAAGAATGATTCGACAACTAAATCGTACCTTTCATGAAACCCTCTGTTCCTTGTCCATCAGCCGTGATGGGTAAAGTTATCCAGGGTAAACCGAGAGCAGCCGCTTGTTTCTCGATGATGTCTAATGGATGCGCCAGAAAGCGAGTGGGTGTCGATGAAGAAGCGGGAACAAATGTGACGAGGAGAACAGGATCAAACTGTCCTTCATGCGTGAGAGATCGCGTGCTGAAACCATCTGCTCCGTGATATGTAGAGGAAGTCAATGAATTAGGTAACCTCCATGCGTATGTGCTCGGATGCTTCAATAGGTGAAGTGTGGTGACACAATCTTTACCACCCGTGAAGGAGATCGCAGTCCTCATGCGATGAGTCTAATCACCACCCGGTGTCAAACGCATTCGCAGAAACGAGGGGATCACGTGATACGCGAAGCTGGTGAGAAATTCAAACACAGAGAGTCACGATGTCACACAAGAAGCAGACATTCATCACAATAGACGAGTATATCTATGATGTCACCAAGTTTATCGCCAGCCACCCAGGAGAGGGCATTCACGATATGTATCTTCGCAATTGGCATCTCAAGAATGCAAGTGCAGAGTTTGAGCAGTATCACAATACAGAAGAGGCATTCAACTGGATAGAAACTGCGCAGAAGAACAAATACGACCCTGAGACTGGAATCTTTTGCATTGGCCCCTCATACTTTGCCAAGAGAATACCTAGCTACTTTCGATTTTATTCGACAGAAGAGTCTTTAGAATCTGCTGCCAAAGATCTTCTGCCCAACACATTTTTCCTGGTACCGAAAGAAAACGACCTCCAGCTCGTCATCAAGGACGTCAACTCTGAGGTGAACCCCTGACATATCGACTCTATCATTGACTTCAAATCAGATCCACCGAGTCGATGTGACTGTGAGAGATAAGAAGTGGAAGTCAGACACGGCAGGTTATGAGTCACCCGCTTCGGCCACTCCAGAGAATGCCATCGACGCTGCCGTTGTACAGAGGGGGTACGCCCCTGCCGCTTGATTTTTCTCCAAGGACACAAACTTCATCATGATTCATCCAAATAAAATGATGTGACGATGAGATAGACGATGAAGTGATTTGACGCAAATGTGAAAATTGGAATATCTCATTAGAACAGACTTGATGAGTCATCGTCAAGATCTCCGCACAAAGACCGGCTCAAGTCTTGTACAAGAAGTCGTCACATCGATCGCATTCGCATTCTCGTCGAAAAGTAGTTGACATCGTTCCCTCTCCGTCGAGTCCACTACAGAGCTACTGCGAGAGTCTGGTGCACCTCAGCTCGCCTTCTCAAAACAGATGAACTCCTTCACCAGGAGGACAGTCCATAGGCTGGTTTCACCGCTGAGAGTCAGGTGATCGAGAGTTTCGATATCTCAGAGATGGAGCAAAATGAGACGAGATACTGATGGGAGTAGAGAGAGTTAGAGAGATTGTATTCGTCCTTTGTTTCTGGTCGACCCATAGTGAATTACAAATGCCAATAAAAATCATTTTACGACTCATTATGTCGTAAAATGATTTTTATTGTCTCATCACATCATGATGATGCGAATCACCTTCCTCTGTCTGATCTTATTCACAACTGCAAGCAGTGTCTGGAACAGAATCGGAAGAGCATCTCCTGACTTGATACACTCTGTTGTGTTTGCCATCTCAAACTTTGACAATGCAGCTGCCACATGCGATTCCCTCCTTCGTAAGACTTCTGAGCCATCATCACGCTTTTACGGGCAACACAAGAGTCTCGCTGAAATAAACGAGATGTTTATCAATAGGGAAGCTGTTGGACGTGTAGAGGCCTGGCTCAACCTACAAGGTCTGTCATTTGAGACGACAGGAGAATACATCAAGGTAACCGATTCCATCTCAAAACTCGAGACTCTGCTGGATGCCCAATTCCATGCATTCAAACGTCCCGAGGCGATCGAGAGGCTCTACTTCAAGTCTGATTTTCATACCATCCCCAATGAGGTGATCTCTTCAACTTGGTTCTCATCTGATCACGTTCCAGATCGTCAACGACGTACAATTCATCCTCAATTTGGATCTTCCCAAGATCATCCCTCGCAAGATCACTCGTTCCATCGCTTCCCTCTACGATGATGACTATGAAGTCACACCTTCCCTCATCAATTCCTACTACAAGATCAGCAACAACACCGTAAGCATGGCCACCCAGGCTATCTACGAGGCCGAAGGACAGGGCTTCTCACCCGAGGACCTCAGCGACTTCCAGACGCAATTTTCTCTCCCCCTCATCCCTCTCTCAACGGGCACCGGTGACAACTCTGATCATGCGGTGAGTCTCATGTCTCAACTCCAACTCAATCTCACAGTGCCCCGACGATTGTCTAGAATCAAACTTGGACGTACAATATCTCATCGCCGTCTCACAATCGATGGAGACACACTACAACTCCATCGACAGCAGTTCGTCTGAGCCATTCTACGATTGGATCATCCGACTGTCTCAAGCTCGTCAAATCGCACAAGTTCACTCTGTCTCTTACGCTAGCTTCGAGAACCAGCAGTCTCCTGACATGATGAAACGCTTCAACTTGGAAGTGTGCAAGATCAACCTTCGAGGCGTAACCATTGTCGTCGGCTCTGGAGGTTCGTTCATATTCTCCCGATATCATCGAACTATAATTGAGACATCATTTTTTATAAGTGAATCATAATCAAAAGATAAGCGAATAAGTGAATCGAAAGTGAATCGAGAGTAAATATCTACAGACGATGGCGTCATCGGACAGACCTCCGGCTGCGGCTTCAACCCCTATTTTCCCGCCAATTCACCATACGTACTCACCGTTGGAGCTACCGTGGGCCCAGAGAGCGGAAACCCCGAAGTCACGTGTACGGACGACAACGGATGTGACTTCACCACCGGTGGTGGTTTCTCTTCCACCTTCAAACGACCCGCCTACCAAGATTCCGCCGTCCTTCATTATCTCGCCACCGCTCCCAGCTTACCCGATCGATCATCGTTCGCCTCGAGTGGTAGAGGCTATCCAGACATCGCTGCGCTGGGAAGCAACTACGCCATCTTAGTTCAAGGGCAGATCCAGACCATATCGGGGACGTCTGCATCGACACCGGTCATCGCGGCGATGATCTCTCTCATCAACGAACGGAGGCTGCAGAAGGGAAAGCAGACGTTGGGGTTTGTCAATCCGGCCGTCTACGAGGCACCAGCTTCGGTGTGGAATGATATGACGAACGGGAGGAACAATTGTAATTCGGATGGATGTTGTGATGAGGGTTTCAACGCTACGGTGGGGTGGGATCCTCTCTCGGGTCTCGGCTCACCTAGATTTGACAAACTGAGCGCTTACCTCAGTAAATTGTAACGCGGGATAAATGAAGGATCGATTCATCTTCTCACACATCGAGTGTCGAATTTGGTAAGAGATTTGAATAAATCAATGAACGACGATGTAACCGCATTCTTCTATTTCGCTATCCATCGTTCCTGGTTGTGTAAGAGATCACCTGATGATCACACATTAGCATCGATCGCATGATCCGATCGAGATCACCTCTGGAGAGGAGAGGAGAGGCACCAGATACAGTGGACCCTCTCCTCTATACGAAGATGGCAGCATCGTAATTTTTCGTGTGGAGTTGGAGGAATTTTATGGGATCAGCTCGATGGCATGTGATGACACTACCAAGAGGTTACTCTTTCAATCCTGATCGAATCAGATCATTCCTGATTGTAATCGTTTACGGATCTTGATGACTTGAGTGAGATGGCGTTGTCATCGTGGAGTGATAATCTGAAGGAGAGGGACCTAAGGTGCGATCACCTTGCCCACAACCCAACTCTAGCAACTTCGGTTCTGTGCCTCGTGAGCTTGTGTTTCCGACGCCCTTTCGCGGTTCGGGAGCTGACAAACAACGTGTGTTTCGGCCACAACATCACATCAAAAATCCAGAGAGCATGGCGACGAAAGGTTTAATCATTGGGGTGAACTAATATGGATTCTTCTCTCTTCTCATGATTCAAACAGGAACAAATCGTCTACAGCCGAGATGACGTCTTCATTTACCCCTCTAAAGACCAAGTCATCCCTGGTTCTCTTAGAATATTAAAACAGGTTCTGAAACGCACCATCACGTATTCTCTTTAATCAATCACAGGGTAACCACATCTTTTTATCTTGGGACCCCAAAGCGAGAGGTGCATCGGATCATCGATCGAAGAGACTGAAACGACATAGACCAAGCCGCTCGTGCAGCCAGTCAACCTTACGCAATGAAAGTGTCTATCGGAGACCTTCGCAGTCTAAAGAGATTCATTCCTACGATCGGAGTCAGCCACATGATTCTCATCTCAAAGGAGGGCTTCGCATTCCCTCCCATGTTCTTCCATTCTGGAGGTGGATGTTGTTGTACCACATCATCACTCACCGTCTACAGGTGTGAGAGAGTTTCTGGGTGCGCTCAGAATGTTTGCCACTCTGAGAAGATCAGATGATGAGCCCAATCTATTCTTTCTCAGTGAATATTCTGGTGAGATCATCTTCCATCATCAGAACCATCACCTCCATTGCACGTGTAGATGATGATGATCGTGAAACTGATGTCATCACAGAGGATCCAGCGTCGCACGATAATCTGAGGACAAGTCTAGAATCTCTGAATAAGAGTTACAGTTACCCTTCAACTCTAGATGGAAACAACCAAGCACAACCTCCTGCATTACACATGACTCCAGACGTAAGCAAGACACCCAAAAAGGTATGCATCATCATCATCATGGGACATCACCTCAAGCACGTCTTCTACATCACGACGATCACTTCTACAGAACCATCGACGTCAGCACCACCCATCCATCATTGCATCATCTGATCGTCTCCTCCAGGAAGAGAGTTTCTCTCAGAACCTATTCGAGAGCTTCTCCAAGGTGACCCAATTTGCCAGAAACGCAGGGCAGCAATTGGACCGCATCGCCAACGGTGGAGACAACAAGGCAAAGACAATCCAATCACCGAAAGATCGGAAGTCCGAGGCCAAACCCGAGAAGATATCGGAAACCCGAATCAGGTGATGACGTCATATTTGGGACGTCCCAAATATCTGAGGCTCGTTGTAGTG
Organism: Planoprotostelium fungivorum; assembly: GCA_003024175.1. NCBI lineage: Eukaryota > Evosea > Variosea > Cavosteliida > Cavosteliaceae > Planoprotostelium > Planoprotostelium fungivorum. The sequence continues at coordinate 259,504 of MDYQ01000018.1, read as the reverse complement.
AGGGAGGTTTCGAGATCGTGGAGGAGGTGTTGAAGCCGGCACCGCAGTTGGTATTACCGATCGTTCAGCGAACGGATCCAGTGGATGAAATTTCGTGGAAAAGTCTTCAGGATGAACGGGGAGCCATTGTAGAGCCACAGAAGGCAAAGGAGATGATTTTCCGCGGGGTGTGTTTTATTCTATTTTATTTCGTATGGGCTCGAAGTAGATGAGATCACGTGATGACGATGGTAGGGAGCGAAAGAAGAAATCAGAGGTGAAGTGTGGAGGTATCTATTGGGATATTATCCATGGTCTTCTACCAGAGAAGAGAGGACTGCCATCGAGAAAGAGAAGAGGTGAGTCGTCCACATTTATTTCATTCTTGTCCAAAGAGAAATGATATTTTGAACTTCTTTTCAACTCGACATCTTTTTTGTACTCTTGTATTCAAGACATCAGAGACGAATATGAGAAATGGAAGGGTGTCTGGAACATGTTTCACAAGGATCCAAACTGCAAGTTCACTAAATTGGAGAGAAAGGCACACGCCATAGGTGAGACCAGTGGAGACGCAGGATGGAAATGTGAAAATATCTCAGAGAAGGATGTACTACGAACGGATCGACACGTGGAGTTTTACGCCAACGGTGATGCGAAGAATCCTCATTTGAAGAGCTTGCACGATATTTTACTCACGTATGTCTTTATGAATTACGATCTGGGTGAGTGTTTTGTTATCATCATTCATCATCGATCATCACATCATCGATCATCACATCATGATGAGGTGATCATCACCATACACTCCAAATTCGAAATCATGGTCATTTTCCATCAATGATCGAGACATGATCACATCACGCACATCATCATCTCGTGATCATCTTCTTAAGCGATCCAGGCTACGTCCAAGGCATGAACGAATTCCTCTCTCCCATCTTCTATGTCATGCGAGACGAATCTGCTGCCTTCTGGTCCTTCCACGGCCTGATGCAATCGTTCGAGAACAATTTCCACAGAGATCAGAATGGCATGCACACGCAGCTCTTACAATTATCAAACGTTCTACAAACGTTGGACCCTGACATGCACGCCTTCTTAGATATCCTTTTACGATGTATACGTGATGTATCGTTCGCCTTGACTTGAACACGAAAGAGAGAATGTCTGAACATGTTCTTCTGCTTCAGGTGGCTTCTCATTCATTTTAAGAGGGAGTTCAAGTTTGATGAGATCATGAGACTGTGGGAGGTGGACATCATCATCGATCATCTGAGCGACACCATGAAGATCGAACACGATCATCCATCGATCACGATCATCGATCGCGATCACACGATCGTACTGACAACGACAGGTCTGTTGGACAAACCACCTTACACCCAACTTCCATCTCTTCATCGCCTGTTCGATCATCATCTCATTCAGGACCGAGATCATGTCAGAGACATCCAACTTTGACGATCTCATCAAGGTGAACACATCACCTCTGTCATCACGAGCAGAATATCTGACAAACATCCAGTTTACGAACGACAAGTCAGACAAGATCGATTTGAACAAGACTTTGATCCACGCCGAGCAGTTGTTCGTTCACTTCAGAGATGATCCGGTGAGAGAGAGAGAAGGAAGAGCTGACGAGGAACAGAAGGTGGACCCCGAGCTGAAAAAGTCCATACAGAGCCGAGCAGAGTGGGGCCGCAAGCCGTCAACGGCACCAGCCAATCTCTTCTTAGAGGCACAGTCACAATAAAGAACGTCACAGAGTGATAATAGTGTCAATTGTTCAAGCATTCATCCTTCCCTCTCTTCAGCCCGTTGACGTTCCTCTTGTTTTCACTGTCCAACGATGTACTATCAAGCCCGTGAACGGTGTACCGCGAAACTACACCGGCGAGGACGTCACGGAAGCTGATGATTTCCAGCCAAAGTGAGATTGAAATTGCTTCGGTAATGGTTAGTCCATTCAATTGCCAATGTCTATTGAACTTCTGTTGGGTTATATACTTCAACGGATGACAAGACACAGCAGTTTCAGGCATAGTTCGGAAAATTTCATTTATTCTGAGAATTCTCAGCCCTCGGACAGATCAGATCACATCAGGGGGAAATGACACAACCCCAACCTACATCTTCATCACTGACAGAGAAGGATGATGGTGATCTGATATACGATGTGAGGACATCCTGGGATCAGCTACACCTACCCACACTCGCCTTCACGGCTACTAGCATCTATGTCGCTGAGAGTGTCATATACCATCCTTTTGATGTCTTAAGAACTAGAATACAGACAACTCAGAAGGTGAGAAAATGACGATTGTCAATCGAGCTCAACGCTTTCAGAGGATGAATCTCGCTGACATCAGAACTTCCATAAAGACTGCAGGCTTCAGAGGTGACAATCGATCGCATCATCTGACCCATCGATGCTCATTTTACACGTTGACATCCATCTGAAAGTGCATCAAGGTATGTACACTGGCTATTGGCCCAATACCATAGGTAATATCCCCGGAAACGCAGTTTATCTCCTCAGCTACAACTTTTTCCGTTCAAAGTTATCCGATTACGCATCAGATGGACGTAAAGATGGACGATCAGGCAAGTACCGTCATCACGTCCATACGAAGATAGAATCGTCACCACATCACGCTCATCTTCTCTTTAGCAGTCTGGGTGTCTCTCGCCGCCGGAGGCCTGGCCGATCTAACTTCAAATTTATTTTACGCACCGGTAGATGTGGTCGTGCAGAGATTATTCATTCAGAACGAGAAATCCAAGCGATACAAGAACGCAACGGGTGAGAAACATTTCACTACATCCTGCTCGGCCAAGTGTGTGACTCATTTCAGATGCCATCGGTCAGATCTACCGAGCAGATGGTATCAAAGGCTTCTATAGAGGCTTCGGTGCCGTTCTCATGACAAACGTCCCGTCATCAGCCGTGTGGTGGGCTTCGTATGAATCGTGCAAGGAAGCATTCTCTCATCTAGCACACAAGATCCGACCGCAGACGGATTCGGTGAGACATCGATCAGACTTTGATTCTCGCAATGTCGTGATGAGATGACAGAAAGTCATCGAGCAAAACTTGTTGGCACAATTCGCCGCAGGAGCGACTGCAGGTGTGACCATGGTGCTCGTTACAAACCCGTTAGAGGTGAGATCACGATCATCACACGAACTTCCATCATCCATCGGCACGACACCATCTGATGTCATTCTTCACAGGTAGTTAAGACACGCCTGCAGACGCAACACTTTTCACGTCCGGGAGAAGCCGCTTATTTCTACGCAAACACGTGGCAGGGTTTAAGATCCATCGTCAAGACGGAAGGTGATCTTGAAGACACTACTCATCATCACGAAGAGACACCGACTCGAACAGGTCCCAGGGCCCTCTATAAGGGTGTCTTACCTCGTTGTCTCTATTCTTGCGTCTTCTCCAGTCTATCTGGTGTCATCTATGAGTACACGATGAAAGTCAGTCGAAAGTGAGCTTCAATCCGATCGACAGAGTTGTCGTGATTTTCCTTTCTCCACGGAGGAGAAAATTTTCATTCATCCTGAAATAAAGAATGTCGAAGTGTTCGATTGTGTGCTCTTCTGACCACTATGGGCCGATGCCGCAGGCTTGGAAGAGGAGCAGTGGTTGGCGTTATCGTCCATCTGAAGAGAGTACTGTGCAATTGAAAAGAGAATGCATGATGTTTTATTCATCTCAACGGAGGGATATGCTCCCTCATGGTTACTTCTCCTCGATGTGCTTGTGGTTGTAGAGCACAGCTCTGTATCTCATTCCTCTCTCATTGAAGTGGTTGAGGGCCTCGTTCACCTTGTCCATGGGGTAGGGCTCCATCCATGTCTTGATGTTCTGCTTGGCAGCCAGCTCCAGCATCTCTCGAATGTCCACAGGAGTACCGATGGCAGAAGCTGTCACCTTGTCACTCATCTTCCCGCCGAATCTCCATCACCTCCGATGAACACTCCGTTGATAAGCAGAGTCCACAGACCGACCTCTACCTTCCAGTTGCTGGGGACACCGACGAGAACCATCCTTCCGTAGGGTTTCAAGAGGTTGAGATATTTGTCGAATGGAATGGATTCATCGTTGGAAGTGCTGATGATGAGGTCCAATGTGCGCTTGTTCTTCTGATCCCAATCTTGCTCACTCGTGTTGATGAAGTGTGTGGCTCCCTGGAGGTGGTAAGATTTCACATCTGTGTATAACGAGGACATGAATGGATATCATATAGATTGACTCACCATCTCGAGAGCATCAGCCTTCTTCTTCTCAGAGTGTGAGATGGCGGTGACTTCAGCTCCCATAGCCTTAGCGAAGAGGAGTCCAAAGTGTCCGAGCTGGCACTCCTATCAGACCCTTTGTATTATTCCTAACTCACTCCTCCGATTCCAACGATACCGACGTTCTTGGCAGTAGTACCGGCTCCGTTGTGCTGATAAAATGTCACAAAATATGACGGACGTATTTAAGTTCGTTACCTTCAAGGGTGAGTACACGGTGATGCCACCGCACAGCATGGGAGCTGCTACGTCAGATGGAAGTCCTGATTTTAAGTCAAGGAAAAGATAAGATCGAATGCTCACCCTCAGGGATCGGGATCGCGAAGTGCGAGGGAACACGAATGTAGTCTCCGTAGCCTCCCTGGGATCTGATTCTCCATGAGATAACGAAGAAGAAGCTCCATATCTCACATGGTTCCGTCGGGGTATCTACCGGTGTAGGTGAAGATCTGACCCTGGTCGCAGTATTGCTCCATGTCTGTCTTGCAGCGGTGGCAGCTGAGGCACGATCCACATTGAGCTCCAACACCGACCCGATCGCCGATCTTCAGACCTGGGACCGTGAGTGACTACGAAGAGTGCGTGAGAGCGAGCCTCACCTGCTTCGGCTTTCGATCCAATGCGGACGATGGTTCCTACGACCTCATGGCCGACGCAGATGGGGTAAGGCGTTGGACCCCATCCACTGGACAAAGTGTGGACGTCACTGGCACAGATACCGCAGTGAGTGATCTTGATATCGACATCAGTCTCCTCCCAAGTCTTAGGCTCGAATTCCTTCCAGACGAGGTTACCCTTGTGAGAGTCCTTGTCCAGACCTGAGAGTGAAATGAGTCGAGGAATGTTGTACATATGAGATTGTGCAGAGATAGGTTCACCCATCCATCCTTGAAATTTGTACTCTGTGCTCATCTTGTTTGATTGGTTTGAATTGATTTCGTCCTTCCTCTAACTCGGTGCTTACGTGAGATCGTTCGGAGGGTACATTCCGATGGTTTCACGTGATGAAACGCGGTAACAACCCACGAACCATCGGGGAAGCAGGATGGATTAATAGTGAGCTTGCAGTCAGCTGACGTGATGACACGCATTGCAGAGAATGCTCGGATTCCGTTGCCGACGAGGAAAATCCTCGGGCCCCGTTGCCGACCAATTGAAGCTCCGATACCGCCGCCGACATCACAAAATCACAGGCTTTATATTATAAAGCCTTTACGGCTATTACAAGCATTTCAACGGGGCAGACTTCCATATATAAAATATAGTGGATGTGCTGTTACATCGATTACTTCTTGGGTAGCGAAGGTCTTGAAGTTGACTGTGGTGTCACACTCTGCCTTCAGTATGACACATTTGTCTCCTTGTTCCAAGCCAAGTAAAATCTGTCTATACAGCGGGGTCGCTGCTTAAAAACATTTTTCACACATACGAAGATGAGGGGCGTCTTCACCTTCCTCGTCATATGTCTGAGCGCATCAGCTTCTGTCGTAGATGATGTGGCTCTAAGGATACTCTCGAAACAGAGTGTGGCATCTTCCAAAGCAATGGCCACTCTGACTCCTACTGGATCCTTCTCTAATGTTGATTACACCTCCGGCTGTCAGGCTTCCAGAGCTACCTGGGACGCAGTTAATCACTGGACATTCACCAGTGAGGACATCGATAACAATCGATCGGATCAGATCTGACCTTCTTGAAGGTGCCGGCGCAATGCATTGGTATCAGACGAACGATACAGCCACTCTGTCTGCGGTCAAGTATGTTTTCGCATGATCCTCAATGTCCTTCTGATCCCCCAACAGGAGAGCTATGGACTATTGGTTCGCCCACGATTTTCCCGAGGGCCAAAAGTGTTTACCTAACAATGGCTACGACAACTGCCCGTGTAATACGCCCGGGCTGTGGAATCCAAACTGGTGGTATCAGGTCATCAAGACTCCTAAAACGGCTGGTCTCTCTTGTGTGGCTCTGGCTGTTCGTAATCAGCTGAGTGCTCAGCAGAAAGAGGGATGTGTTCGACTTTTGAACCGCGGCGGTCTATACGTGAAGAAGTATACGGGTGAGATGATGATTCTTTTGATTCACAAGATGATTCATGTGATGAAGATGTGATCTGACGGAAAAAAACAGGAGCGAATCTGTCTGATACGGCATTGGTTGCTGTCTACCTGTCCATCGTCACCCGAGATGAATCACTCCTTCTGAGCGCCATGGATCAAGTCAATCGCGCTTGCGATCTGGTCAGCTACCAAGACGGCATCAACTCCGACGGTTCTTTCATCCAACACGGTGGCCTCCCCTATTTCGCAGGCTACGGACAGATCTTTGTGAGCTCGATCTCATCATCCACGTCTCATCGCACATCAGGCCGCGGATATTTTCGATCTGTGGGACACTGTAGGATTGAACCCGAACGCTGCACAGAAATCGGCCGTGTCTCTCTTCATCAGATCTTCAGTCTGGAGCATCTATCACGCCAACGGTGTCGCAAATTGGGACTTCCATCAGATGGGAAGGGGAGTCACGTACGGTCCCAATTCCGCCAGGTACTCCGGAGCGTGGAAGCTCATCCAGTGAGTTTTCGTCGAGTTTTCATGGGATTTTCGTTGATCTCCGTGCAGGAGCACTGCACAACAATGGAACGACACCGCATTGGCCACGGCCATGGCAAGACTGCAGGTCAACTCTTCTCTTCAGGGTGTCAACCCTTTCAAGTTGAACGGAGTCAAAGTATTTTACAAGACAGATTATGTCTCTTATCGTAGTGACAATTTTGTCGTGGGCCTCAAGGTGGGCGATCTCCATCCAAATAATCATCTTTCATAAAAAATCGATCTACAACGTTGTAGATGCTGTCACCTCGTACGTACACTTCGGAATGCTACAATGGTCAGGGCATACAGAGTCAGCACTACAGTGATGGAGTGGTGTACAATTATGTCAACGGAATGGACTATGTACCTAGTCAAGTGTTCTGGGGCTACACTCCACCGGGTACGTACGTACTTTACGCACCTGAATTTAGACTCTGGCAGGTGTCACAGTCGATCCTGCATCCCACAAGCTCACCTGCTCGAACCGTGTCATCGTACGTACCTTACGTTCGATCCTTCTACAACGTCACAGGGTTTGAAGAAATTCGTGGGGAGCGTCAGCAACGGAAGGACTGCTCTGTCTGCCATGGACTTTCTCAGCCCCATCAACTCCCAACTATCATACAAAAAGTGAGATTCACACCTAAGAAGATTGTTAGCTGACAGAAATCAACAGATCGTGGCATTTTTTCGGAGGATTGTATGTTGTCGTGGCTACGGACATCGTGCAGAGCAAGGGTCTCCCCGTCATCACTACTTTAGACCATCGCATATCGAGGGGAGACTTTTCCACTGACACCGGCGTCTTCTCTGTGCCATCTAAGACTTTCCGCGTGAGCCACTTTTCTTCTCACTCTTTTCGTCACGTCGAAAAAATATTCATCCGATGTAAAAGTTTAAATCTTTTTATTTACGGTAGAATATAGAATCCACAGTGGCTGCATCAAGATCTCGTGGGTTACTACTTCCCATCTCCTTCCGGTCTTACTCTCAACGTGTCCAACGGAAACGTCAGCGGCAACTGGCAGACCATCGCACCACAAAACGTTCCCGTCACAGCGAAGATCTTCAAGCCCATTTTAACCACAGACACCGGCTCTTTCGTCTACGTCACCGTCCCCGGCCTCAACCAGAAGAACTTCTCTTCTCTCCTCCCTACTCTACGCAGCTCCATTCGAGTGATCCGTGCCAACGGAGATTTACACGCCGTACAGCACTTGACCAATCGCACCCTCACGGCGGCCTTTTTCTCTCCCGGCAACGTCAGCTTCAACACCGGAAAGGAGAACGTCACCATCGGTATCGATGCACCTTGCATCATCACCGTGTCGTATGGATATTCAGACAATGCCACCGTTATACATGCAGCGGATCCCACACAAACGCTGACTGGTGTCAACGTGTTCGTTCAGTGCAAGATGTGTGTCAGCCCGGGAGACAGTAAATTCAACATTGCGTTTCAGAAGGGATGGCAGGCGGGCGGGACGACTTCGCACAAGTTGCAAGGGGTGAAGGCTCGCATGGACAGAATCAAGAAGCCTCTACGTCATTAGAAGATATAAATTCGTCTGTTCTTCTCTTTTCTTCTGTAGATGATGGGATAGGTGATGTTGATCGTCACCGTGCATCTCTCCATCAGTAATGATGTCCTTCCATCGATCCTTCATCGCGATCTCGGGCAAAACAACTTGACCGATCTTCATCTCATCACACGAAACACGACGTTCCATCGTACTTTTATTGTAACATTATGCACCGAAGACTCTTCTGGCCAGATCGTAGTATCTCACTCTCTGTGCCAATCCGGCGTCAAAGTTTCCACCAAAGATGCAACGAGAGACAAGGTAGTAACCGCTCAGTGGATTCTGACCGCCCAAACCTTGGTCTAAGACGGGTCTAAGGTCACCGCAAGGTCCTCCCAGAATCTTGGCACCTCCCTGGGCCATCCACCATGCTCCGGTTAAGAAGGCCAGTCTGGGGTTGGCGAGTAACTATATGGACGTCAGATCACGATGATGATGATGGAGATGTAAAGTGGAGAAGATGAAGATGGGGATGTTGATGATGCCGATCGTGATGGGAGAGTTGAAGTTGGATGAGGAGCTCACTCTGCCAGCGTCCAGGTCGGAACCTCCACGGCAAGAGCCGAAGCTTCTTACGAAAGCGTCTCTGATCTCGGGTTCATCCTCACAGGCGATTCTAAAGTTGGCGGGAAGCATGTGGATGGCACCGGCTCCACCGTCGAGAGGCTACAAAGTTTGTTAGAGGATGATTCATCACGTGTTCGTGATGGAGATGGAAGATGGTGCACCTGGTAGAAAGTGGTGAGACCGGCGGTCTCGTGTCTAACTTGGGCCAAGAATCCAGCTCTGCGGAGGGGAGTGTTCAACCCGTACTTGTTCAGGACGTCGTTCAGATCGTTGATGTAATCGTAAGGCAGGCCATTCTCCATGACAGCACGTAACTGGTCCTGGGTGACGCCTCCGTTGTTGTTGTTGTCGTTTCCTCTGTTGATGGCGCCTGCGAATGAGATCAGATGTTGGAATGGAGGAGAGATGTGATCTCACCCGAAGCTCTGCAGCCGGCGTTGGTAGTGCCTGGGACTCCTCCCTTCAACCAGCAACGGTTACCGCAGGTGTCGAAGGCCCACTGATTACGTGTCAGAATGGATGGACCGAGCATGGAAAGGCTCACCGATCTGCAATCTCCTCTACGGAAACATTGGGCCTGACAGTCTTCGGCGTTTCCAGCGGTACCGGCATCGCCCAGGTCCTGTCCCGGTCGATCGACCATCTCGATGGCTCCATAAGGTCCGTTACGGTTGCCATTGTTGTTGTTGTTGTTATTGTTGTTACCTCCACAGTTTTCTCTGCAGCCATTTCCGCAGTAGTCGTTTCCAGTTCCACAGTATCCCCACTACAAACATCCATCAGAATCGCCACCCGATATGTATGATCCATCACCTGCGAGCAGCAGAGTCCACCAGCACAGCCGCAGTTCTGAGCGGCGACAAGGGCAACACACGAGATGAGAGCCACCAACAAGAAGACTTTGATCGCCATAGTTGTGGTGTGAGAGAATGAAGGGCCACCTTGACAAACTGCTGCCGTGGAAATCACCTTCGAAGAATCGCCAGACAGGCGTGTGGCACGGTAGCGTAAGGTGAAGCTCGCGGTAAGGAACGCGTTACAAACGATCGAACGAGTGACGGACAGGAGTTGAAAGGTCTCCTCTCCGAACCAGAAGTCACTGCTCCTTCTGAATGGCGTATAGACCGTACAGATGGATCCATGGATTGGGGTTTGAAGACGTAGCCCACCTCGAGTTGAACACTGAATGCCGGGCATTTTACATTCTTTAGAAGGAGTGTGTCTTTGTTTGGTTTCAAGTTGCCGGGAGAGTTGAGTTTTGTTACTTCCGTGTTCATGGCAAGTGATGAGTGGCTGGGCGACACCTCAGGGGGTCAACACATCAACACCGAGCGGACAGACGACGACCGGGCAGCCGATGATGAGACAGAATCTATCAGCACCGACGACGACGGCCAGAGGACAAGAGAAGGAGGCCGTGTCTCCGTCTGCCAAGCCGAAAGGGTTGAGCTCTCTGTCGAATCTGCTCAACGATCCTTTGCATCGACCAAGAAGGACGGAAACAATCAAAGCTGAGAGTCTGGGGTCTTTGTGTATAGAGGATGTGTGGATAGTCGGGAGTGAAGTTTGTGGATTGTGAGCTGCCTGGGTTAATCTTCAAAGAGGGCATTAATTTTGTGTCGGGGTTGCGGAGAAATAGGAAAAGTCGGAGAAATCTGAGCGAGTTACAGCCCGAATGTGAAGTTGGTCAGACGCGATGATGCATATTTCAGCAACAACACGAACACGAACGATATAATATGACGATTAACGAGAGCAGCAATCTTTCTACTTCTCATCACAACCGATATGACGGGGCATCATCGACCGATGATAACCGAATGGAATCCACGTCTGAGGAGTCATTTTGGATGTCTCTCGTGAAGAGCCCCTTTGACCTGTCCAACTGGACTTCTGTCAGTGATGAGGGTAGGCTATACGGATCCACCATGTCCGCCATGGGCGACGGAATTCCACCAATCGATGAGCGATCAGACGTTCAGATCATATAAAAAGTACATAAAGACCAACTTATTATTATTATTACTAAAGCGTGTCTCTCCATCTGGCAGAGGTATTCCATCTATTGGTATACTTCACACTTTGTACGTTGTCCCTCCCTTCACGCTCGATCGATAGGTGAAACAGAGAATCTTTCAACGAGGACTAGTGATACCAATTCACTCTGCGATCACGATCGTGTTGTCACAGGCTCAAAGTCTACAACGCTACATCAAAATGTCCACACAAATTTATTTCGCATCAACATTCGGTTCATCTCAACAAATCGTCCGAAATGATGCACATGGGAGCCCTTTCGGCTGAGAAGCAATACAGCGTACACGCTGAAGAGACAGCGGAGAGTCGAAGAGTCAGAACAGATGAAGATGAAGACGGAAACGAACTAGCACCCACGACTACATGGGTGAGCTGGATCTTCCACAAGCGATGTGTCTGATACGTTCGATACCGAATCACTCTGTCACCAGCCGATTACATCTCTCAATCTAATCATAAACGAAGGTAGACGAAGAACCTGCAGAGAGACCCATCTTGAGAAGCAAAGGAAACACTGGAGTCAAAGGAGTCCTCGCCGATGCAGCCAGAGCGCGTGAATCGGAGAGGATCGAGAGAGAGATCGAAAACATGAAGACCCAACACAGACTACAAAAGATGGCCATCACAGTGGATCCCAGCCGAGAACAGGCAAAGACAGAGAAAGAAGAAGAGGTGACGTCGAAATGTCGCTTCCAATGTCTGATGTTCACAGCCCGACGAGTTGTTAGAAGACGAAGACGATGAATTCTTTGCCGAATACAGGAAGAAACAGATGGAACGATTCAAAGGGTGAGACATCTCTTCGAATCACATCCATCTGATGTACGATACAACCGAATCACGTTTCATCATCATCGATGTCTTGCACCATCTCACCTTCTCTCAGGAAGAAGACATTCGGTTTCTTGATGAACGTCACCCAAGAAGAGTTTGTCAATTGCATTGATTCTGAAGCTTCAGATGTTTCTGTTGTCATCCACTATTACGAAGATGTGAGTGCTCATGCAAACATCATCACCCGGACGTGGTGCATCACGTGATGCATTGCATCGTGCATCACGTCTGTCGTGTGTGACGATCATGAAAGGCTGACGATGATCACAGTGGCATCCCTCATGTGTGAAGATCAACAAACTACTGGCCAGCCTGGCCATCCAACACCAGTTTACAAAATTCGTCCGCATCTACTCACACGATGTGTCGGATGACTTTGAAGAAGTTGCCTTACCTGCCATCTCAATCTACAGAGGTATCGTCCGTTTCATTCGTTCTCTTACATACATCATCATTGCATCTTGATTCTCTCACCATTCTACGTATGCATTCCTATGCTTTCACTCTTTTTATTCTCTTGAGAAGAACAATACTGACCGAAAATAAAGGAGGAAACTTGGTGACAGCACAACTTAGAATCAACGAATCTCTACCTCACGCATATGACGTGGATCACTTGTATGAATTCTTAGCAGGGTGAGACGCACACAAAGATCGTCATCATCATCGGCTCATCGTCTTTCAGTTTCGGCTGCTTCCGTTGATGTGATGACATGTAGAATGAAAAAGATAAAGTGAACTGATATTGTTGAGCTCTGTTGTGTCTCTCGCAGGTTTCTGTGGAATGTGTTCCTGTGGCTGAACGTAATCCATGGGATTCTGCTGATGCCAGACTCTAGCTGATCGTCACGTCACTCGGAAAGTTGACGCAGTAACACATTGTCTGTCTTTGGTGGAAGAATACACATCGAGAGATCGTGATCGACGGATGATCGTGATCGAGAGATCGTCCACCTTCATCGGTGATCGAAAGATGTACCTCTCACAGTCTCGTGATCTCATCAAACTTGAACTCCCTATTACCTGAAGCAGAAAACATGTGATCTTACATCGAATCGATTGATACGGTTGAGCCATGGATGTGTGGAAATCAACTTTTCTATAATTTTGCCGTCCCTTCGTGTTGCCATCAAGGCCATCACCACGAGAGAACGCTGTACAACACGCGCTCAAACGCACAGACACAGCCCCATCCTCTCGTGAATCCATCAATCAACGACAGCAACATTTCGTAACAGACAGGCAGCCTCCATCAGTAGAGGACAACAGCACCATTCACGACGGTCGCATCATCAAGATTGTACAGTTACTCATGTTTGACAATCGAGTAGATCCGTCGTTTTCGAATGAATTCATCAGCGATTGGATCAACAAGAGTGTTGACGATGTCGATGTATCCGAAGGATGATGCCTTTAAGATGAACTGATTGTCGATTGACATCATCTGCCACTTTTATTTTGAATGGATGTATTCAATCATCCAGCTCTTCATGACAACTGCGAGACTCTCTGCAAACTTTCTCCGATTGTCTTCACTGTCTCTCACACCCAGGTAAGACGATTCGATTTGTATCGAACTCATGCGACTCCGTTCCTGTCCGTGTCACTCTCCGTCTCATGGAAACCGATCGTTCTCACTTGTTTATTTGTCGTAGAGGAGCCGTATGTGGCGGTGCAGTAGCCCCCGTTGAAATATGGAACAGTACCGGGGCTGGGATGAGCGGGAGAGGGTACGCTAGAGTAACCATTGTCTTCTAAGAGGCTTCCCAGGCTCTTCTGTCCTCTCAGGGCGGCGGACAATGTCTTATTCTGGGTGATTTTATTTCGATGCAATGATGGACGACTCACGTTCAAAGAACCACGGATGCTGCAGGTATTCGTGAGGTGATCGTCCACATCGATCTCATCGTCCGTCTTTTCATTGTAAATGACACCTCGGATGATGTAGCCGATCTGGTGTCGGGGATCGTGAGACTGTCCGTGTAAGTCTAAAAAGAGTCCCACGGATCGATCATTTTCTTCAGACGCTGTCTTTTCATCAGATGGAAGATGATACGAATGTGGATGAAGCACCATTCGATGTGATGGAGAGTATAGATCTCTTGATACAGTTGTGATAATACCGATACGATCTTCTTCCTTCTTCACTGTCGCTGGCATCCATCTCCCCTCTGTTCATGTCGACTTGACTTCTGTGCAGCCTGCACAATATGAGGTGTGGTGTCCCACCAAATTCTTTCTTGATGGATGAAAAGAGATGTCTGGACAATTCTTGTGTGAATATATCCTCTATGAGGTCAGACAATCTCCTGTGGTTCGATGATCACCTGCTCGTGGCAACCCGATGCGCGCGTTGGAACTTGAAATGGTTTTTTTCCCTCTTGACTCTGTGATAAGAGATATCCACCGTGTGGAACGGCAATGACGAGGGGTAGATCGCCGTAGATCCACTCGATGGTTTCATTCTCGTCGGTGTAGGTCACATCGTTTGTGACAGAGAAAGTCATCAGTTGATCTTCCTGTCGAAATGAGATGGTGGATGGTGATGTCACAATAATCACATCGGGTAAGAGGAGAGCATTGTCGATGGTAGGATTGTAACCGTCAGCGACTGACTGCTCCAATTGAAAATATGCCGTGGGTACGACATCTTTCTGTAACATGCTGTCGATCGATGTGATGACATCACATCACGAAATCCATTTTATTCTCGATTTTCACCGTATCACTTTTTTGACGTCATCATCATCACGATGAGGAAACAAACAGAAGGGAAAACGATTTATATATCTCAATAGTCAACGTCCTCCTCTGATTCAGGTGGCTTGTTGTTGTTGACGAATCTAGGCACAGTCTGTACAGAGTGCATGAGGTCTTCGTTCGAATAAGTTGGCCTCTCAAACTCGAGCCACTCTTCACTGCCATACTCGGGCTTCCATGGACAAATACTTCTCATAAACTTAAAGACGGGATAGACTTGACCCGTTTTGGGATGCACTCTCGTGTACTGTAGGATCTGTGTGTTGTGGATCTTGTCTTTCATGTCCTGTGATGGTGACATCAGATGATTGAGATGGGAAGATCGGATGAGACACACACCCCGGAGCTGGTCATCTGATGGAATCGAATCTGAGACAGTCTCTCGAGACGAACTCTGAAGCCCCACATGATCTCTCCGTGGCACACGATGAGCACCTTCTTCTTACTACAGTCTCTTCTCAAAGTAGTCATCGTGTGGTCGATTCTCTGGCAAATCTGTGCCAAACTCTCTCCTCCGGGTGGAGCCCAGAAAAAACTGATGATGCAAAATGAGCGACGATGGGATTACATTAGACACTCACGCATCACGTTTTCTTCTTCTCATCTCGTCTGCGTATTTCTCGTTTCGCTCGATCCAGGAGACATTGTCCAAAAGTCCCTTGTCTCTCTCACGGAGGGTGATCTCAGTGTACCATTGGGCTTCGGGCAGGTCTGCATGAGGTTAGAGGATGGTGTGGACGAGTGATTAGACGATGGAAAATGAGATGGGAATCACCCAAGAGAGCTGCGGTTTCCATGGCCCTCACATACTCTGATGTGTAGTAACGATCGTAATGATCTCCGATCTTGTCTCTCAAATATGTGCCAGTCAATTTAGCTTGGGCGATGCCCTTATCTGTTAGACGATATGAAGACGAGTGCTTCTTCTGGAAGTCAGGTGTGTAGGCAGACAGATCTCCCAGCTTAGAGCGTGAGACGGCTTCGTTACCCTCCTACTCTCGATCAGTCATATGATTACGACATACCATGCTCTGTTGATGTGAAGACGACCGAAACTCACACTCTGTCCGTGACGAACTGAAAGGTGTCAGTTGATAAAATACATCAGCTATCGAGAGATGTCTCACCCAGCACGAGTTCATATGGCCAATCTGACTCATCCTTCTGTTCTGTCACACTTGGCAATTTGTCTTTGAGGCTGAGGTTTCTCTTTCTGTTCTTACGGTTCTCTGGCAAGTCAACATTGGGTGAGTCCACTGTGAAATCATCAGCATGGTTGTTGACTTCGAGTCAGTGACAACTCACCATTCGAAAGTGGTATGTGATTGAGTCTGTCCTTTGGTTCCAAAACCATGTCTGCCTGATGCATTTTAATGGAATGTGTTGTGATGATGATCGATCACCTGAGATGTGAGGTTCTCTGATGCAGTGACTTCTACAGCACTGCTCATGTTCTTTTGTGTGGAAGAAGTCAGGAAGAATCTATTAAACTCCAGGAAGTTTCGGAAGATATCCGCACACTATCAATTTTCCGGCACAATGTCTGGACAAAAGTACACGGGGCAGGATGGTTCTTCTCATCGATATAGACATATCTCTGATCATAGAGAATGGAAGAGCGTGTATATTGACCAGAAGATCGAGGTCTATCTGCCCAGATGTAATGTTCATTGATCACATCAAGAGATGGATTCAACTTCATTGGCACAATAGTTTACATCTAACAGAATCACATCATCCACAATGACCTTCATCTCATCACACAGTATGATCTACACCATCCTATCATGTCTTCTCAAAAACAATAAAATCATTTTCCCCCTCTTTTCGTACCATCTCTTCTTTTATTTCCATCTGAACCACTTATTTCTTCGCCATCTTCTTCGGTCCGTACTTCTGCTTCCTCGGCATGACGAGAGGCGTCACCTCAAACGCAGCATCTCCCTTTGCCACTCTCTCCTTGGTCGACTCTACCGCAGTCGGCAGGGCACTAGTTCCATCAGCCTCCCATCTACAACCCGCCAACTCACGTGTGTGTGTTGTTACCCTTGCTGAGAACGACAAAAGCCGATTGAGTCCTCTCTTGTTCCTTCTGCATCGCAGACACTGTCTGTAGAGGTGTGTCGGTGGAAGACATCTTCATCTTCTTCTGTTGTTCCTCCAGCTGTCTCATTCTCCTCGCCTGAGTATTCTTCGAAGGGTCCATTCCGTGGAATCTCCAGCAAGCCTGGGAACGGTCAGGTTGCGGAGATTTCGTCGGAATTCACCTGACGGAAGGCCTCTTGTACGGTGAGGACTCGGCCGGCGTCGTCGCGGTAGACGAGGTTGACTCTGTCTTTGATTCCTTGCTGCATGATGATCAGTTGGATGGCGATCGGGTGATCGTGATGGATGAAGATCATGGTTCGTGATCGTGATCGTGATCGATGAGAATCATGATCGGTTCGTGATCGCGTGCTCACGATCATCGATGGATGAATGATGATGGATGATGATGATCACCTTCTTGTCTCTCTCGGCTGCGTAATCCAACTTTCTATCGTTGGATCTTCCCACATACACTTGATCTTGCACTTCCAACATCTTGTTCGAATTGATGAGAGCCAGAGTGGAAGCCAGCGAATCCGAAACCAGCGGCTCTTCCTGGAAAACCGTCACGAAATTTTCCCGCCAAAACTGTACGCACGATGACGGGTCCTTCCTCTTCTTCTTCTTCTTCCACCTTCTGCTCTCCCTCTTCCATCGGTTCACCTCCTTGTTGTCTGAGCCTCTCCTTCTCTTCTGCTCTCTTCCTTCTCGCTTCCCTCTTGATTTCTTCAGCCAACTCTTCTCCGGCGTTGTCGCTCTCTCTCGCAGCCTCTTGCGGTCTCCTGCGTGCTTGTCTGTCGTTGGGGTCGTACGTTTCGACTTGGATGTTCTGGAATGGAGTCGGAATCGGACAACTACAACGCGCCATTCACCTTGACGAATTCGGTCGTAGGAGAGAAGAGGACTGATGTGGCTGCGAGGGTCTCGGCAACTCGGGCGGCTTCCTCTGACAGAGAATAAATCGAAATAAAATAGATTATTTTCGGCTCACCCGCTTGCTTCTTCACGCTGGCCGCAATCTCTGACTCCTCGTGGCCTTTCCTCGATTGCGCCATTTCTTTCGCTCTTTTCAGTTCCTGCGCCAACTTCTCATCATCGTCCATCAGGGGCTGATCCATCTCCTGCATGGAAGATGAGATGGATCACATCGACGATGTCTCACCCTCATCGATCGACTGTCCTCCGCTGCCTTCGATGCGGCCAATCGATAGTTCTTCTCCTTCAGACGGCTCTGAGCATCAGCCTTCTCGCTGTCTCTCTGTGTCTTCCTCGAAGCACTTCTCGAGCCCAAATCATTGGAATCCGTCTGATCGACCGACTGTCGACGTTAAATCGTCCACGCGAGGTGAACTCACCATGTCTTCGGTCGATTCGGGGGCAACTTGTGCCGGGGTCTCAGAAATGTCGACGGGGTCTTCTTCGGTTTCTTGTTTCTGACGCGTCGCTCTCTTCTTTCCTCCCTTCTTCTTGAAGGCTTGGGGGTTCGCCTTCACTTCGTCGGCCCTGAGATATTCGGTGGCGATCTTCTTGTCGGTGTCGAGGTTGTACAATTTGGCGGCGGACTTCAGTTTCTGTCTGATTTCTTCTTGTTGCTGGATTGTGTGTGAGTGTGATGTGATGATGCAGATCGATGTGATGTGATCGATGTGGTCATGTGATGTGATGAGATACGATCGATGTTGATGATGCATCACTCACTTCCTTCTCTTCTGTCACACCACCTTCACCGATGACAAACTGCTTCTGTGGGTTTCTCACGGACTCATCATCGTACTGAGCCAAGATGCTCTTCTGCTCCTCGAACACGTTGTAGATGGGTTTCTTCTTCTTCAGCTCTTGGTTCTTCACTGCCCTGGCCCTCTCGCTCATGTTTACGTTCTCCAAGTGGAATTCGTCATCGTTAAGTCCATCGTCCTATCGACGTTAGAGTTGTAGATGGAAGATTCTCGGAAATTACCTTGAGTATGTAATCGTCTTTGAGGGTGAGGATGATGGGCTCCCCCGTCTCCTCGAAATCGGCGACGTCGTGATCTACAACGAGGCCGGAAGTGGAAGGTTTTCCAGCGTTTTTGGTCTTCTTCTCTTCCTGTGAATCGTCAGGTGTTGTTCGTTTTGAAATAAGATAAGAATAAATGAGAATAAATTAAAATTTAGTGAGAATGATGTTGGAGGAGACGCTCACCAGTTCTTTGTCCATGTCGTCAAATTGAGCGGCGAGCTGCTTTTCCTTCTCTCTGCTCTTGACAACCCACGATGCAGCTGATCCATCATCTTCATCTGTTCACCATCATCATCCGATCGATACTCATCATCATGACGATGCAAGATCATCATCATGATCATCACTCACCATCCTCCTCTGCGATCGATTTTCCCGCCAATTTCTGGGTGAGAGCCCTCTTCTTCTTCATCCTCTCGATCTGGGAGTTGATCTCCACGATCTTCTGATCCTTCTTGTTCTGTTCGATCATCTTGTCTCTCTCTTCTCTCTCCTTCTTCTTGTCTTCTACTTCGAGAGGCTTCAGACCGAGTTGTGCTCTCAGTTTGTTCGTCTCTTCGACAGACATTGTGATTTCTCCGGCGGCGTTGGAACTGCCCATGTATTCGTAGTCGTCTCTGTTGAGGCTAAGAATAAAATACAATAAATGTACATATGTGTTCTGTTGTTTGTCGTCGAAACCAGACTTCTCATCGTTTCGTTTTCTTCTCTTGGATATTAGAGTATGGGATAGAGAGGAAATTAAAATACAATAAATCGTCTTCTCACTCGTCTTTCTGTCGATCGCGACTGTCTCTGGCACTCACACCCTGATTGGAGTCACGTGACTCTTTCGTTCTATCATCTCTAGAACTTCTGCTGTCCTATTGATTTGTGAGGTGCAGAATGAGAGAAGCATGTCCTCACATTTCTTCGATCTTCGTCACGATGTCTACTTTTGTCTCTGTTATCGTCTCTTTGTCGGTTATCTCTCCTTCTGCTGTCGTCCTGAGAGGGTCAGCAATGAGATCATTTGCAATGGAAATCACCTTTCGACGATCATCGTCCTCGCGGTGACGTTTGTCTCTTCTGTCTCTATCGTCCTCTTCTCTGTCTTTTCTCTTGTTTCTTCCATCGTCTCTATCATCACGACGAGGGCCTACGATATCGATCAGATCATTCGTAAGATGGAACATTTCAGCGGAAATAGAAGGGGTCGGAATGAATAAACATACCCTCTCTATCTCTGTGGCTGTCTGAATTTCTAGCATCTGAAGTCGACTGCTCACAATTCAGTCTGATGACTCTATACGCAGATGTCTCTCCTCATCATTCGACAGACATATTATCAAACTCCTCACCTCTTTGTCCATGATGTCGCTTTCTTTTTCTGATGGAATCAACATCAGATCTCCTGTTGTAGAAAATTCTTGAAAAAAGCTACCCAAGCCATTTTGCGTGAGCTCTTCACCCGAAGCTCCCCAACGATGGAGGATAGCATCGTTTCCACAGGAGCACCAGCAACTGAACGCCTTTCCATCTTTACAGAACGCCACGAATCAGCAACTTGACACCACGAACATTATCACGACGCTCCATAAACATGACGATCAAGAAGTACTCTCTGTCGGCTGTTCCGCAGTTTTTAGAGGGAAATCGTTATCATCGAAGAGCTGAAGTCCATCTGTTAGAGGCGGGCTGGACCGTATCAACATTTGCACACAGCGGCACCATGATCTATCACAATCCAGTACTCAACTGCGACGTGTGAGTCTCATCATCTACTCGTCAGTGATCGAGCTCATGATGTCAGTCCCGTCCCAATCGAGAGCCTCTCTGAAGTCGAGTGCATGTCCATCGAGTTTCCGTACGTCCTCACGTATCACTCAGACGGCTGGGTTCAGACATACGACGTCTCACGCCTCCATCTCAATCGCTTTCCCGATCCCACACACAAGAGGGGAGAATGCAACATCCGGCCCGACGCCATCGTCTTCGATCACCTTCGCGTCATCATCCTCTATTCGGACCGGGCAACCGTCGTACCCAGGGCGGACCCGAGAACTTCGCATGAGATTCCACTCGTATGTGCGAGATCGGCGGGCATCGCCATACGTCAACTGAGGAAGTCTATATCCTTCACAAAGAAGGATCAGAGAGTCAGTGCCAGACTTTCGGTAAGAGGGCCCAACGGCTCCGAGATCGATGCGGATGATTCATTGGATCGAGTGACGAGGGTGAGACGATGCAAAATGACCGTGACTGATGCAAACGAAACAGGCTTCTTATTCGAACACGGAATTGGCCACACCACCCTTGATACAAGAGTTCTGCTCTCTCTCATGGCCCCTCCTCTTACGTGGTGGTCGCAAGATGTTTCAAGTGTGGAATCTACAGACCGGAAAGTTGGAACTGCAAGGAACACCACACGATCACTTTTCAACCTTCTCCTTCGTCAAATGGAACCCCAAATCGGGCAGGCTGTTGACCGTGTCTGGATCCGTTCTAGATCTCTATGATTTACACGAGAAGAAGGCAGAGCCGTTGAGAGAGAAGTTATCTCACATGGTCACCGCCATCGTGATGGACGACATCCACGTCATCGCCGCGGATACTTCGGGTATCTTATCTTCCAGGAGTTCCAAGACGTTAGAAAAATTCGGTGATCTGAACACCATCGATGCGACGGACACATCGATCACATCATCCACAGATGCAATCACTTGCCTCCAGATCCACCGTGACGACCCTTTCAAAGTGAGTCGTCCTCTTTTCCTCCGACTCAACGCTTGAATCAGTATTGGGTTTACGTGGGCCACGAGTCCGGCCGGGTCACCGCGTGGGACATCATGATACGTGGATCATCCAGTCCACTTCACTCTCTTCAGCTGGCATCGCCTGTCACCGGGCTGAGATTGATGACGATGCACGACGTCATCATCTACACGAAGGAGTCTGATCATCACTCGGAAGCTGAGATCGTGGAGTGGAGGCCGGACGAGAGCACCTTCAATTCGATTAAATCGTCACGGTCCTCGTTCGCGGGAGGTTTGCATCGAAGTCAATCGTCGATGTGGTGTTGATGACATTCAGAGATATCGGCCGAGCCTCAAATCATGGTTAGTTTGGAGGACTTGAGGAGGAAGATGAAGAGCAAGTGTAACGTGAGATCGAACACAGGTAAACCGAAGAGACAAGCTTCTCTCATCGCATTTCGATTGGGAATGAACAAAGACATATCAGAGAAGGAAGTGAGGATCTCGTTCTGTGGACGCGTGACTCAGACGATTAGATCGACAAGTTGGTGTTGAGGTTGTTGCATCCTTCGGAGGGCATTCGAAATTTAGGAAAGAGAAGGATCGATGGAAAATGGCAACTCAGAACCTTTTCTGGTTAGTAGTTTCAATCTTCTCATCCCACCCTCTCTCTTCGATTCTATTCGCTTCATCATTGTAATACATTCTCAACTCACAACAGGAAAGGAGGGAACAAATTGGCTGATGGAGAGGCTCGGCCACGAACGAGGCAACGCAGTACAAATCATACAGACCGCCCTGATGAACCGCGGCATCATCCGGTCTCTCTCTCGCTCTCACGTCTCGTTTCACGACAGCTCAGACATCTATTACCACTTTGTTGTGAGTGACAATGGTAGATCCGTCTCAGTGTCCACAGCTGTACGATGGAGGGATCATATTAAACGAAGCGAAGACGGCCGTAGAGAAACACGATCCAGTCGAGTTGTCAGAGAAGCTGATGAGGAGGGTGGCGAGATTGATCGCGGATTTCAGCAACGGGAGGGGGTGGGTCGATTGGAAAGGGCTGGTGGAGAGCCCTCTGTACGTCAAATTTCTCCTCCGAATCACTCGACTGCAGAACGTGAGATCAATTTTTTTCGTCTGCAACATTTCGCTTTCTTTATTCCTTCACAACTATTCTCGTCGTTTGAATTGCGTTCTAACTGAATGAATCAGATCGATCCCCTGACCGAATTGTCTTGGACCAAGAGACTCATCTTCACGTAATTTTCGCACGATCTCCCTATTCGACTCATCGTCTCGACAGCATCAACATCTACAATTGTCTCTCGTTTCACCTCCAATGTCTCAGCCAAGAGAACCGCACGCTGCGAAAGGAAATGTCATCCACCAAGATGTACGTCGTAGGCTCTTCGTGTCACTGCCTGCAAGAACTCCTCGCCGTTGTCACGGGTGACGTCACGCCTCTTCATCCATCTCTTCTGACTCTACGCCCAGGCAGATTTGTCCCTGAGCCTTCCCGTGCAGAATGGTGCAGGGGTACTGAGTCAGTGACCGATCCGCTCGTTCACTTTTGTCTGTTGAGATCGAGAAACTTTGGTGGCTACGTACCAGTCTTCTCACCGGAGGGTGACTTGATGAGACAATTGGAAGTGAACGCCAGGCTCATGTTATCACCGAAAGTCATGTTGACGGCTGATGCGAAGAAGGTGACGATCGCGATCGATCATGAACATCATGATGTTGACGTTCGGTGTAGATCTTCCTTCCCAGATCGTTCGTTCGATATCAGAGGGAGAGTCTATCTGTCGCTTATCAGACATCGAAGGCCAGTCTAGAGAGAGTCATTCGGCTCTTAGAATTGACAGCCAACGTGGAAGGTGAAGACCTCCTCTTCCAACGACTCGTGAAACTGAATGAAACAGAATTGAGCGTGGAGACAGAAGCGAAATCTGTCGCGACGCCAGCCGGTCAGGCCGTTCCTCAGTCTTCGACGAATAGAGGATTTGCAGGGCTCATGAGTGGAGCGAAGAAGTTGACGATACGATTGAAAGATAGAAGGGCCAGTAAGAGTATAGAACAGTCGAGTGCGAGCTACTTCTGAATATAAAATTGAATTTATTGACGAGGCTTGTCGTATTGATGGTAATTCGCTCAGAATTGCATCCAGATGTGATACTGAGACATGAGAATCACCCCGTAGCATCTTTCAATCGATCTTTCTTCTGCCTCTTGGTTGATAAGGCTTCAATGTCTTTGCATCGGTTGACCTTGATTGGGTTCTTTCTCTTGCGGTGGTTTCGCTTCATGCAGAGTTTTGGATGCGAAGTTTGGAGCGGGTCAAGGAGAAAAGATCTTCAAATTTGCAGGAGAAGAGGCTTCTTGAAAAATCGAAACACTGGTCCGAGCTTATGGTGATCCATGTTTCTGATGGATGAAGTCTAATTGGAGCCAGATGATCGACGAAGTCATAGCTGGGTTCAGTCCTCTCCCTCCACAGGATCTGCTGATCGATCGATCATCAACATGGTCACTAAGTGTGCCTGGTCTTGACAGTGTCGGACACCTCTCGAACGATTCACAACAACCAAAATTAAAGACGTAGATCATCATGCACTTGAGATTGTGTCACATGCTCGTGCAGATGTGATCGACTTACCCTTTCCGTCAAACATACCAGCTTTAAAATGTCCAACGTACACATCACCGTTCTTCCAGATACACGTTCCTTGACCGTTAAAAAGATCTGATGCAAACGATCCCTCATAACGGTTTCCATTACTGTACGTGGAAATTCCTGCAAAGATAAGCTGATGATTGCGTACCATACTCACCCTTTCCGTGGAATCGACCGTGCTTTAACTCTCCGACATACGTTTTACCGCTCTTCCAAGTGTACTTTCCGTGACCATGATAATCATCTGAATCAACAAATATTTGTATTTGTCACCGTTACCACGGACTTCTGTAGTGACTACCGATATCGTAGAATGCACTGTCTTCGACTCGGCTAGGCTCGCGTCGACAGCACTGTGGCTGAGCAACACTTGTAGCCACGCCTGTGAGACAACATCAGGCATGTGACAGAAGAGCGCTAGATGGATGACAAGTCACCTCGTAATCTGTCTGATTCAAAGCTTGTAAGTAGAAGAAGGTAGCGTTATCTGTGAGGTAGAAGACGAAATCTCTCTCAAACTGATCGGTTGCGATGGGACAGAAGAAAGTCGACCTGAGGGAGAAGGCTTTACCGTTCTTCTCTTCACTGGCAACTTGGCTCTGTTTCGATCGGTCATCACAGAACGCATCACAGAATGTGATCTCACCACTCCGACTGCCTTGTCAAAAAGCCACAACTTTGTACTCGTGTCACGGAAGATGGAAAAAAGATAGGATGGCGCTAGACCTTGTGGTTTTGCCCTCACTCTGTAATACCACAACGCATCTGTGAATAATCAGCCACAGCCCCCGGCTCCATGACACCATCTCGACTTGTTCATAAAATAAAAATTAAATTTAATTTTTTGTCTGCCTGATGACCTTTTGTGCGCTTCTGAATCTGAAGAATGTAATTCAACCATTACACGACCCCTCCGCACGTGAATATATGGCTGCCACGGTTGTTAGCGTGACACCGACTGAATAGCCATTCTGACGAATGGAGTGTCGGGTTCGTATTGGGTCAATGTCATCCATTTGGGTCAGTGCTGCGCACAGGTGACCCTTCTCCCTTGGGAGACCAGTATTGCGAGGAATAAGAAAGAGGGTGGGGTGTGATCACCTCTACCACGGCGGCAATATAATGAGCATTGAAACAAGAGCAGGTGGTATTCGAGAGGAGATAACGACAAATCCAGTGTAGCCTTTTAATGTTGATGAATGATGACATGGTTTCGCGCTGTCGATATTATCGAAAAACAAGTTTTAAATGTAATGTACTGGACTAATGTTCTCAAAAGATTCGACGTCTACATATGATGTGTCTGTCTGGCCCGTGCATCAAATAGAACGTCTCTTCGACAACTTGAATGGACCGAATTGCCTTGGATTTTAAGAGATGATGGACTGCCATTATCAATCGCCTTCTCAAATGGACGAACAGCGATACTTAGGTGTCAGCCGATGGACCTTCCTCTTCCACCCATTACAGATATTTCCAACAGTAACATGAGAGGCTTAGAACAAGGAGATCGAGAGACGATATCGAAGCCGCAGCGATCCATCTGGATGGTTCACCTGCAATGCACCGGGAAATCCAACGATCGATCCCAACTATTCGATCCATCGTCATGTGGATCTGACCGTCGATGATGAAGATCAATGGGAAGATCGATGGGACAAGTCGGCTCCACCTCCAACAACCAAGAGAACTCACAAGAGAGATCACCTCGAACAGAAGAAATCGACTCAACCCACCACCTTCTCCTCTTCATCACAAAAGAAGAGGAGAGCCGAAGGACTCCATCATGACAGAGGAGTCAACAAGATTGCCAATAAGCTGAACATGTCCTCTCGTCCACTCAAAGTGCGTCTGTCGAACAAGAGGAAGATGACAGAGGAGAGGAGTGAGAAGAGAGGGGAGAGACGAAGGCGTGAAGATATCGAAGGGGAAGAAGGGATGAATATAGAAGAGGTGAGTGGTGAATTATGTACGAAGATTGAAAGAGTATGAAGGAGAATACAAACGAAGGTGTGAGAACATCTGGGAAGAAGATAAGAGCAGAAAAGGAGAAAGAGAAGAAAAGCAGGGAGAAGAAGAAAGAAGAGGGAGAGAGGAAGAAGAAGAAAGAAGAGGGAGAGAAGAAGAGAAGAGAGGAAGGGGAGAAGAAGAGAAGAGAGGAAGAAGAGAAGAAGAGAAGAGAGGAGGAGATCTATGAGAACACAGTCATGAGCCCCCTCCATATCATGGTAAGTCAGACAGATAGACAAGTCTGACGCCAAGCAGGCTTGGCAATCGATGAAATCCAACGTAACAAATCTTTTCAGCTTGATAGAACACTTGAAGCCAAAGATGAGCGAGCATGCTTTATCTAAATGAGTGAGCGAGTCGCCGCGAACGAGCCATAATGACGACAGACAGCTCGCGTACGAGCAAGAGTTTAAGACGAGAGAACTGGTTGTGGACCACGTATACGAACTGGCAAGAAAATAAAGACTGTGCGGGGAATAGTCTCACCACAATCATGTAAGATATACCACTGCTGTCGGCGGTGCACGATCACATTGCAGTATCTGAGGGCTGAGAGGCAGTCCCCTTGCATTTGGAATGGGGCGGGAATAGGCAAGAGTAAATGGAGATCATGACGCAGGTAAACGCCGTTTCACCTGTGGTTCCACCAGAGCACTCGAAATTCGAACAGGAGTACTGAAAGCATCAGAGTGAGAATAAGATTGAATCATTCGTGGAGAATCGACCCATTTTATATGCGATATTTTCAGACCGAGAGAAACCCGCGAACGCCGCCGAGTCACGCGACCCGACTGGACCTCTATAAGTTACATCTGGTTGCAGATGATCCTTGCTGTGACGGGGGAGATGCTTGTGTTGAGGCTGGTGGGCGTATGCATAATCCGCGTCCAGCAGATCGTCGCTACGGCAACCGGAAAAACTGCTTCCTTACTTGCTTCGTATTTTCGACGCACACATCATCTCGATATGATGCGGCAGCTATTGAGATGTCTCGTCTGGGCTGCTTTCATATCACGTGTGTACCTTTGATATGTAGCTGTATGGATCCGCTTACATTATTCATACAGATGTCGCCAGCACATTACCCCCAACATCGGTAGAATACACCGTGAAGAGCGCAGAAGCTTTGGGGACGGCGATGAGCTTCGCTCAGTTCTCAGTGGTTTATAATGAGACACTATATTATCCAGAGGTCACTGTCTGTCCGACTTGTGCACCTCAACCCATCACAGATTGCATCTGTGATTACACGAAACAGAATGCATGCCAACTGTGCACAAAGGTGAACGTCTAATCTTATACACAATGATCAACGATAAACAGTGTGATGCTTCTCTGTGTTCACGATACGATGAGAAATGGACATTATTACAAGATGGAGTCACGTTGGTAGGTCAGACGTTAGGACCTTCCCAAACGGCGAATTATCGATTTCAGCTGACAGGATCATCATGTTCTTCCCTGGGTAATCTATACAACTCATTCGTCGCTCATCCGACCCGCAGATGTTCGAGTCCTTTCAGAATATGGAAACGCGGTCCTTCTCATGGACAATCGGGCTCCCGTAACGGACACAGAATTCATCGTGAGATCTCCTTCTATATCGATTCCATCTCACCATCGATCGACTGCATCCGATTCAGCCGATCTCAATCACTTCCATCTGAATCTCATCTGTGCATCTTTCTCAATCACCAACTCCATCTTCTCCCACCATCGACTCTAACTCATCCAAACAGAGAGCCGTCTATTTTCCAGACGCCATCTTAGGATTGGTCCAATGTGCCTTCGAGCCATCTCATAAACTCGGAACTTACTTTCTCATGGTGCAAGCCGCTGCAACCGACGTCAAATTCAACATCACCGCTCGTTCCATTACCCCTGCAGAAGGAGATGACACACCACCACCATGTTCACCGACCCTCCCGGATTACTCTTGTATCATCCCAGGAGTCGTAGAGACGAAGACAACAGATGTCGCGGGCTTCGCCGAGTTAAGACAATACAACATCACACGATGCGAGCAGGTGATGATGATCATCGCCATCATCGAAAAATTAAATTTCGAAAAATAGATTTCCGTGGCCGTCTACACTGATGTAGACGTAGATTTCTACTACGATTTCGATGACGTCACACCTACCACGGATGGATACTGGGGCTCAAACAACTATGGCAACGATGAGACTGCCATGTTTGTCTGCCCCAGCGATTTTGGCCGAGACTGGGTCATGCTCAATCTCTTCTTCAACGTGTGGGAACTCAACAGCAACAACACCAACACCTATTCGATCGTTTTACGGACGAACCACACGCGAGACACGTTAAGGCTGAAGAGGTTCGATCAAGTCAGTTATTATCAATCGAGATCGCTGCAAAGCATGTACATCGCTCGTTACAACGGAACATCATCCACCTGTCTGTGAGTTAACGATGTCGTTTTATTTGGATGTATTGGAGTGACGAGAATGTAGGGCGTGGCAGTTTGGATGTATTAATACTTGGACTCTGTTTCCATCGACAGATAGTATACCTTTTTATCCAGTCTTCTCCTTATTGCTCAGGGTGATCATCTCGATCATCACTCATCACCACCATCATCATCTCCAGAGTGATCGACTGTTCATCCGATCATCCAATCGATGATCGGCATCTCATCATCCAATAATCGATCATCATCATCTCTTTCTGATGACCATTTTCACAGACGGGTCTGTGGGAGAACCTCATCCTGAACGACACCCAAATATCTTTCCCACCCGCAGCCAACGTCTTGTCCTTCGCCGTCCTTTTAAACTACACCTACAACGGTGTAGATTCCGTATTCCTCGACGAATCTCAATTGTCAGACGTAAGTGTCACCGTGGGCCCCAGAATCTTCTCAGAAAGTTCGAGGTGGGAGATTGGCGCGTTGTAGATCGTGAACGGGGTAGGGGAGCCAGGGCTGTCTATTATCCAGAGAAGAAGGTTTCAGAGTGTAATTATGGGAGATTTTCGATCGTTCAGAATCGACTGAAACGGCAGTTGGCCATGGGACAGAACACGACTCTGTTTCCCGTGCTTGTCGCGAGTGAAGTGAGTGAATGAAATGATCGATATCATTTGTATGAGCGGAGATAGCACGATCGTTCATCCACATGATCGCGATCACCATCATCATCCACATCACATGATCACACGATCACATGATCGATCGCATCATCGACCCATCATCATCCATACCAACCTCTCTTCAGATCTCCACCGCATCTCTCGCCTACTCCAACGACTACTACGGCTGCAAGGCCCTAGTCCAAGTCCTACTCGATTACGATAATTCCTCCGTCCAACTGGTCAACACGACCGAGTGCGTCTCCCCCTACCTGTCGGACAACTACAACGCGGATCCTTGCTGTTCCAGATTAGGACGCTGGGATTCCGACTGTGTCAGCCGATTGGTCCAAATACCGTCCAGTCGTGCTCAGACCAACGCCTCCACGGTATCTTCCCTGTCCGTGACATCTTATGTGACATCCATTGACTCGTTGTAGATGCGGAAGAGGTGGAGACACTTCCTGCGTCACTTCGGCCCTGGCTGATTACTTGTTCATCTCACAGACAGGTGATTCATTTTCCCGCCAAAAAAGGAACGTGAAGCTGAATGCGATTCTGACACCCTTCAGGATCTTGTACGTCGAGCGATGGCTACAACACGGAGGACTATGATCTGTATCGAAGCTGTAAGGACGAGTACTTCTCACGAGAAGCTCTATCCTGCGTATCCGATGCAGATTGCACCACTTGGAATAACAAGTGTGACGTGCAGAGGAGGACTTGCGTTGTAGATCGTGAGAGGCAGGGAAGGGAGTTTATAGCTTGTCTGCTGTCATCCATGAATACATTACAGAAGACAGACCTCGCTACCAGTTGGGGTGAGACGTAACGTACGTATCGTTCTCATCCGAATGCGAACAGGTCTGATCTACACGGATGAAAACAGTATGATTGATCGGTATTATAATTTGACTCTATCTATGGATTGTAGACCGATTCCCTTCACTGAACCCGAAGCTAAATATAGCCTCACCGTCATCAACGCCGTGTGTGCTGGGTGAGTCGAGAGGGAAGCGACGGACAATGATCTATTTTTAGCAACTACAATTGTCCGTCTCTTTCTTGCGAGGATTCCTCCTGCTTGATCGAGGAGAACGTCTGTCTCAATTGGTGCTTCGATAAAGTGTGGGAACCACAGGCCTCGGTTTCGTCGGCCGATTGTGCTTCTTCCTTCACTTGCAACGTCAATCCTGCAGTGTGCAGCAACCTCACGCGATCACAGTGCACTACGGCGTGTACAAGGTGAGATCGAAATTTTCGTTTCCTACATCTACCATCCTTTCTTCTTATCTCTGGTATTGAATCTCTCCGTTGTAAAACGAAGATCATACTAAAATGAAGACGAGAAGAGAAACATGTGATATTTGAATTGATCACTGATACACACATGTCATATAACTCACATGAAATAGCCAGGGAGATTTCTGTGGCTGGAGCGAAGACGGAGGAAACACGTACGTGAAGGTCTTACCTCAATCGACATCATCCAATTGTACGGGGCAGATCTGTATCGTGCCCAACCCCATCGATGAAACGTATCAAGTGAGCTTCGTGTGACACGTCACGTGACATCGATTGACATCACTCAGGTCTACGATAATGTCACGGTGGCGGGTTGTAGTGAGATGGGATCGTGCTCTCTGCCTTGCAATTTGAATGCACAACCACCCGGCTCATCCACAGATCGATTGTGATTCTACTTTTTTTTTAATCTTTTGTTTCATCTTCTTTCTCATTTCTACATTTATCATTCACTTTTGAGTTGTATCTCTCATCAGCTCACCTTTTTTAGATGTCAAAACGAACGAGAATGTGAGAACTCTGGTTACTGCAGCGTCAACTCTCTCATAGTCGGTGGAGGAGCGGAAGGTAAGTGACACACTCGGTATCGATCACGTGAAACGTCTTAATTTGTCGTAACAGGTGCCTGCGCGATGAATCGTATCTATCCTGCGACGAATACACCGTGGGCGGCTATTTTTAGATTGCCCTTCTGTCTCGCTCCGATCGAGGTGGACATACCCAACTCTTGTCTGACGTACATCTACAACGCTTCCACTTGCAACGGAAATTCCACCGGAGACCGTGAGTCCATTCTCGTGTTTTGATATGATGATTGTTGATGGATGAAAGGAGGGGGAGAGAGGTGGTTGGTTCCCTACATGACAAAGTGAGATCATCGTCATCCGTCATCATGAGTTTGCGATTCATATCATCTTCATTCAATACTATCGCAACGAAATAGAGGCATCGTTCCATGATCATGATAATATCATCACCATCATGACGATGATCGTGTATGCTCATCGTGCATCATCATACATCATCAACATACACACCCTTCGAAACGTCTCACAATCTCATCAGAGAATCCTGCGAAGCAGAGAAAGGTTGCTATGATGTCGTCAGCGAGACCGCCAGCGTGGGAGTCAATTACGCCTTCACGGGAAAAGATCAAACGTCTTGTCTTAGATCAGGGGCCACCTGGAAGAATCATTACACCTGGACCAGCGGTAAGTGGTCTCCCGCAGTCACACGCAGTGTGCAGTGGACTAGCCCTTCGGTGACCAACTCGAACACTTTTCGATCGGGTGAGAATGAAAACATTACGATTTATTCTATCGCTCATCATCGTTACAAACACAAGTTTTATGATGTAACATTGTAAATCATTCATTCTACACATTTGTAGGAATGAGAATCTTTTATTACAACGATCAATTGGTACTTCTGCAACGTAAAATTGACGTTCCATCAGGTTTAAATTTCAAGTCGGCTCAAGACATTTTCTTCCAAGTCATAGAAGGCACGGGCACTTCCAACGTCATTAAGAACAGTGCAGTGTGCAGGGCATCCACCTCAGATTATTTAGACGTTATCTCTTGCTCCTGCGGCACGGGCGGCTCATCGCAGTGCTATTCCTCCCTCCCCGCCGCCATTCCATGTGATTCGAATTTCAAATCTCCCGCCACTGACTTTTTCAGCGGGAAAGGGTTCCATGTGCAGCAATACGACCGGAACACTGACTGGAGACAACAATTTCATTCGGTACAATGAGAATTCGGTTGCCCTGGGTTGCATCAGCGTCGTGCTGTCCACCGTGTCTTCTCTGCAATTTTTGGGTAAGAAGATGAAGACGGTGCCACCTTTCATCGACACGAGGCAGAGTCGAACGTTCAGTGTGAGTCTGTCGTGTACGATAAGAGAACATATCACCGTGTGTAAGACAAGCAAAGATATTTCATAAGAGAAGAATCTCATCACTACAACGTCTTCTCACCTCTATCGATAATGATCAGTATTTCTATACATATCTCGTTCGTTGTCATTGATTGAATAATGAGACAGGTAGAGAATGGAAGGGGTGTCACCATCGGTGTCTTGCAAGGAGACGGTGTGGCCATCGCATACGATTCACCCGTTCTGGGAACCGTTCAGGTGAACGATGACGTCATCATTCGGTCTGAAAGTCTCCAGGTCTGCATCGGCCTGAGAGACATCGGAGCCGATTCACAGTCGTACACTACCTTTGATTTCGCCAGGAGTGACAGTTCTCTCACCGGTCTGACCCCGATGAATGTCAACGTCAGCATGATCCAAGTGTCTTCGGGTCGTTTCTTGTGTTCTGAGGTGAGACGATTCGGTATCATTCACCCATCAAGATCATCAGATCATCATCAAGATCATCACGATCATCATATCACCATCCAGATTTTCATCATCATAACGATCATCACATCATCATCGCAATCATCATCATCATCACCATCATCAATCTCCACGTGGCCGCTGATGATGTCGTTGTGACGATGATGTCAGATATTGAACAGCAGCATCAACCAAATGTACTTCCCCATCGTGAGAGTGAGAGAGTGGAGAGAGGCCACTCTGCTCGACACGGCACCCTTAGAGTTGGTCCTGGCCGATATTCTCGGATCCTTTTACATTCTAACTGCCGCCCTCGCCTTCATCGTCTCATGCATCATCCTCTACATCACGTTGAAGAAGAAGAGAGAGTGAGTGAAACGTTTGAATGGTGGAATAACAGTGATGATGTTGGTAGGTATGTCATCAACGATTGTATCAATCCTTTCATCTTTGCCTTCTGTGTCATTCGTGGAATCTATTTCCTCTCTTCTCTGGACGGTGTGGTCACGACCTTTGTTCTCATCGCCCTGCCGCACTTCTTACACTTCACTGCATTCACCCTCATTGTCCTCTTCTGGTGAGATATCGTCATCCATCATCATGGACATCATCAGACGATCATCAAAGATACATCATCGACATCACGATCATCATCGTAACTTGTAACAGGATGGTCATGGCCGGAGGCCTTCTATCCGTCACACCGAAGGGTATATTTCGATTGGGTGTCCGTCTCGTCATCATCGTCAATGCCATCCTCTATATCCTGTTCATCGTCCTCCTCATCACTTTCTACGAGATATCCAAAGGCATCGTAAACGAATGTGGTGGTCGTTCACTGTCCGCGTTCAACTCTCTCAACCACAAAGATCAGGTGAAGAAGGATTTATTTCATTTTATTGTTCTTTTCATCGAGTCTCACTGATCTGACGTTCGCAGATCGTATCTCTGACTTATGCGATCGCGATCGCAGTCATCTCCTTAGTGATGGGAGTGCTCTTCATCATCTACGGCTTAAGGTTGTACAGCCTCATGCTAGAGAACGACACACGAGGTACCACCCCGAAGAAGGTCATCTTGACCAACACCATCGTCTTCTCCGTCACTTTCATCCTGCACTCCATCTTCATCATCATCATCTTCACCGTCAACAACATCAGCCCAATATTCTCTTTCGTCGGCCTCGCCCTGACCGAGCTGCTGCCCTGCCTCTACTTCACTTACAACACCTTCAATAAGATCGGCGGTTTCGTCTTCATCGGTCGCACCATCAGCAGCTGCAGGAGATCTCTGCTCGATGAGACGCGAGGGCCGAATCAACCGCAGGCGAACAACTTGAGAATGACGGACTTGAGGGGAGGGTCCACCGCACAATCTCTGCAGTCACAGAATACCATAGAAGCATCCTATGAGTCGAGCGTTCACGGGGACTCGGCCGTGACGAATTCGGGAGCGGACCAATCGACGTCGGGAGAGGGACCGGCGTCTGTCTATGGAGATTAAAGAGGATCGTGAAGTGTAGAATGAGAGATTGTGTGATGATGATTTCATCTTCTGTCAAATGTGATGTGGTGACCGATCATCAACCTGAGCTCTCAGCCCTGCTCCGTAACTCGTTTGAATATCATTACCATCTAAGCAGTGATGTCCTCCATCTGTTGAGAAGGAGGTGGCCTCTCTACAGATAGAAGTGAGCGCACGAACACCACCATCGATGATCGGCTCAAACGATCGCAGGGCATGCTTCGAACTTCACTTGGATGGTGACGGAGAGCAGTTGAAAGAGTTCGACTCTGCTTGCTTTTAAAGTCTCAAATTCAAAGAGGAAGATCGAGAAAATTATTGGCTCCACCGTGGACGTAATACCCTTCGTATTACGTCGATCTGATGAGACCTACCATGGATGGAACAACCAAGACGCCTTGAAGAACAACCTGATTCACACTGTAGTCAGCGAATAGACTTGATGTGCTGGAGATGATGATCGGTGAGATGAAGCTTGGCTCGGAATGCTTAGAGGCCGTCAGAACATCCAAGGTGGAGATAGATGGTAGGATGCTGTGCTCTATGAGAAAGATTGATACGTCCGTCGATCCAGAGGAGATCATTCAGGCTGCGTGAGGATCATCGAAGCAGTGAAGAGAAGGATGAAGAAAGATAAATGTGTCATCATGTAATAACTCTTCTCTTTCAACATAATCGATTTTACTTTATCTTGGTGACGCGAACTCTTCATCAACTAGAGGATATTGTCTTCATCTCTAACGTGACGCCTTTGGAGAGAGAATAAATTCGAACCATTGACTTCTCTTGTTTTTCTGGTTTCATCACAATGCGACATTGAACTGAGAAAAAATCGGGTGTCACAGTTTCTCATTCTCAAACCATCATCCAAACAGGTAACACCTCCCTCTTCATCTTCTGAGGGCGTCACATTGAGTGTCTCTAACATCGACAGGAAGAGATGGTGCTCTATAACTTCAAGACCATCACCACGGTCCCCACGGCCACGGAGTTTATCGATGTGATGCTCTCAAAGACACAGAGAAAGACTCCCACGGTGGTTCATCCCAGTTATGCAATCACTCGTATCCGAGCTTTCTACATGAGAAAGGTGAAATACACACAACAGAATTGCCACGATAAGCTCTCTCTCATCTTGGATCAATTTCCTCTGTTGACGGTGAGTTGCACACATCTCTGATGATTTTCTCGGATGATGGATCTGACCCAAGGATAGGACATCCACCCATTCTACGCCGATCTCATCAACATTCTGTATGATCGCGATCATTACAAGCTCGCCCTGGGTCAATTGAACACGGCCAGACATCTGGTCGACCAGATTGCAAATGACTATCTCAAGCTCCTCAAATACGGAGACTCTCTCTACCGTTGCAAGCAGCTGAAAAAGGCAGCTCTGGGAAGGTACGTGCTTAACTCTCATATCACATCACTCCAGAGGCTCACTTTATTACAGAATGGCGACACTCATCAAGAGGCACACTTCCTCTCTGGCTTACCTCGAGCAAGTCAGACAGCATCTTTCTAGACTTCCTTCCATCGATCCCAACACCCGCACCCTCGTTCTCTGCGGTTACCCCAACGTCGGAAAATCTTCTTTCCTCAACAAGGTAACACTCTCTCCTCCTCCTCCACTCATCTCACATCTCATATCAGGTCACACGTGCCGATGTCGAGGTTCAACCTTACCCTTTCACCACCAAATCACTCTTTGTTGGTCACACCGATTACGAATACTTGAGATGGCAGGTCATCGACACCCCGGGTATCTTAGATCATCCCCTCGATCAGAGAAACACCATCGAGATGCAGTCCATCACTGCACTCGCTCATCTTCGGGCCGCCGTTCTCTTCGTCATAGACATCTCCGAGCAGTGCGGTTACTCTCTCGAGACTCAGGCCAACCTCTTCCATTCCATCAAACCTCTCTTCACGAACAAACCCCTCCTCATCTGTGCCAACAAGATCGACGTGCAGCGATTCGAAGATTTGGGAGACAAGGCCAAGAAGATCATCAACAAGATGACGAACAATGGAGAGATTCCAATCGTCCCCATGAGCACCATGACTGAAGAGGGTGTCTCTGCCGTGAAGAAGGCAGCATGTGACACACTCTTGGCCAACCGAGTCGAGGCTAAGATGTCAGGAAAGAAGTCCAACGATATCTTATCCAGAATCCACTTGGCCACACCCACACCGAGAGACGACAAGGTGAAAAGTCTTCATCATCTCATCGACGCATGTGTCTACTTGTATCCACACACGTCGTGACATCAACAATGTGTAACCGTTCTGACTCAAACATAGGATCGTAGTGCTATCATCCCCGAGTCTGTCAAGAACAGAATGCAGAAGATTTCAACAGAGGCAGACAATTACGTTCGACAATACGAAGAGAACGAGCTCCTCAAACCCATCTGGGAGCAACACTTTGGTTCCCTCGAGTGGAAGAGTGAGAGATCACACGGTGGCAGGTTGTAGATTGACGTCATTTCAGAGAGGTACAAGCTGAAGGACGACGAGTGGAGGTTCGACGTTGTTCCGGAGATTGTCAACGGACAGAACATTGCAGACTTTGTTGACCCAGACATTCTCGCAAAGTTGGAAGAGCTGGAGGCAGAAGAAGAGACGAGGCTGGAGGCGTTGGAGAAGAAGAGATTGGAGGAAGATCCAGAGATGGAGCTCACCGAAGAGCAGGCCGAACTCGTCAAGGAGATCAGAGACAAGAAGGTGAGAACGTCATCATCATCATCCACATCATCGCGCGTGCGATCGCATAGACGTGACCTCCTGACCTCCTTCAGCTCGTCCAGAGAGAAATCGCCCGCACCGAGAGAGGTCGCTCCCACGCCATCATGCCCAGGAACGGCAGAACGAAGGGCTCCATCGATGACATGGAAGACCAGCTCGAAGAGCTTGGAATGGACCCTTCAAAGGCCGTAGAAGGCGCACGAAGCCGCTCTCAATCTCGCGGCCCCGGCAACAAGAGGACGAGAAGTGCCTCCGTGTCGGCCGTATTAGAAGGAGCGGGAGAGGAGATGTTGCAGAAGCGACAGCGACTGTCGTCTAAATCGCCGGGCAGAG
This sequence comes from Planoprotostelium fungivorum, assembly GCA_003024175.1. Classification (NCBI taxonomy): domain Eukaryota; phylum Evosea; class Variosea; order Cavosteliida; family Cavosteliaceae; genus Planoprotostelium; species Planoprotostelium fungivorum. The sequence goes on along the minus strand of MDYQ01000018.1, from coordinate 221,978 downwards.
ACAGTGGACTCAAGGACATCCAGGCCAAGGAGAAGGTGGAAGGTGTGGCGAAGAAGAACCAGAAGAAGATGGGAAAGGCGGCAAAGAAGGGAGAGTCAGACAGACACATTCCAAACTTGAAGCCGAAACATCTCTTCAGTGGAAAGAGAGGAAGAGGTACTGCAGACCACAGATAAAGAGTCACCGTCGTGTTTCCTTTCTCTCGTTGACATCATGCATCACGCACGATCGATGCATCCAAAGACGTTGACACCATCATCATCATCAGCGTGTGTCTTCTTTATTCAATCGTGAAGTGAATGCAACTTCTCTCTTGTCGAACGGATCATCATCCATCAGCCCTCGTTCCACGATGCTGGTGTCACCATCTCGATCACCGACGATGTGTGGCTCGAATGAGATCACGTCAAGAGTAGAGAAGGTGCAGAGGAAGGACCCTTCAGCATGCTGCCCAGAGTGGCCATGATGCCTTGATTGTTGATCGCATCGTTCGGTGATGGAAAATAGATCTCGTATGGAAAAGGGACGAGCTCGTTGTTTGTTAGAGGGGGGATGTGATTCTTGTTATCGTTGATGCAGCGTAAGATGGATAAGAATACCCTCTGGAGGTCCTCTCGGCTCATGCCTTTCATCTTGTCAGCGATGGTTGTGTGATGATCGTGAGATGCTCGTGAGATGCTCGTGAGTTGATGGACGAGTGGTGGTGATGATGTTGCATGAGGGGATGATTGATGGTAAATCCGAATCACCTTTGTCTTGTTCACTCGCTAATGAGAATGGGAGGATCCAGTTCTCCCATCTGATCTTTTCTTCGACTTTGGAAAAACCAAACAACTGAGACCGATATCTCCTCTCGTCGAAGGCGATGACCACCTTTGATTCCGTCATCATTCAGAATGAAAAGAACTAGATCACCGCTCTACGTGGTGGATCGAATTTCTTTCTCAGCCATGAGTCGTAGAACTGATGAGCTCTCTCACTGACTGCCTTCTCTATACTCTCGTCGTCACATTTGACCTTCGTCCGTCAGATGGAAGAAGAGATGGTGAGAGGAGAGGATAAATACACACGTATGTGAAGTCGATGAAGTCGACGACGCTCTCTTTGGGCCGAACGACACCGAATGTTCGATTGAAGATGATCGTGTGAAGTAAACCTAAACGAATCATCAATACCATCGCGTACCCCGATAAATCTCACACTGCAAAACCTCCTTCAATTGCTTCGGCGTGACTTCCTGTCTGAGATCAGCTCCATATCTCAACCCATCTCATCACCATCACTTCTAATGGAAATTGCTGTGTGTTCATCTCCAATGATGGTGCTGATGTCTTTGTTTTATCAGAGAAGGAAATTGCTTCTTTTCGCTAAAGATGCGCAAAAAACAGCGCGGGATAAACGTCTACAACCAGACATAGTGGCCTTCTGCATTAGAAACAGCGGACAGCAACAAGGTGAGCCTCGGGGGGGTTCCAACGTCTTACATGCATACAGACCGACCGGAAAGACTCACTTGTTCATGTCCGACATTCAAAATCTTCAGTCCTTCGGTGCGTAGTCTAATTGCAGACGATTCATATCATATCCCACATGATTCTGGACGTTAGACGAGAACTGACGAAGAAATTTGTAGATCCTTTTGCTGACTCGGAGGCGGATGATTTTGGAAGCAAGACCTCTAATTACATCCACATCCGAATTAACCAGAGGACTGCCAGAAAGACTCTGACCACCGTTCAGGGCCTCCCCAAAGAGCTCAATTACGACAAGGTCCTCAAGGCTCTCAAGCAGGTACCCAATCGTCCATTCTCTGTTTTCTCATCCATACATTTTCGTGATCACATTTCGATGTGTATGGACTCACATCTCTTTAGAAGTTCTGCTGTAATGGTACTATTATCGAACACGAAGAACTGGGCAAAGTGATTCAACTACAGGGGGATCAGAGAAAGAACTGTCAAGAGTTTCTCGTCGAAGAGGGTATTTGCAAGAAAGGCAACGTCAAGATTCACGGTTTCTAAACCATGGATCACCCCACTTTACATACAATCCAACACATTACACACAGAAATCACCGAATAAATCGGCGGATACACTCATTCATAGTCTCATCTTCTCTCAACTCTTCTACGTCCTCCACTGCATCTTCGATGGTTCTGGATTTTATTCTCTCATCTCACGTCTCACGCTCACATCTTCCTTTCTTCTCTTTTCCCTCTTCTACTGATCGCCCCTTCTCTTCTACTCATTGCACCTTCTCTTCTCTCGTCCCATTCTGTATTCTCTCGTGCTATTCTCTCTTTCTTCGAAGTGTTCTCTCTCACACTCCTCTACGAAAAAATAATCACTTTTACTCACTCTCTCCTCTTTCCTTCTTTCCGCACCGGGCACCTCGCTCTCCTGTTCCCTCGGTAGAAGCATATCTAAAGCCGACCAGTGTGACACCCCTAGGGTTAAGGAAGGGACTTAGTGAGAGAGGAGAAGCTGTGGCCTGGTTTGTCCACACTTTCCAGGAGATTTACGTTCCATTTTATGTGGTCCCGAAAACAAAAGCCCCATAGCATCACGAGCAAACACATCACACGCCACGCCACACAACACAATCAATTGAGAGACGACGTTGAATAGAGGTGGGCGTCTGTTTTAATCAGCGATTAAGTGATGCGATGGTGTATCGCATTATTGAGCAGATAAGTGACGTTCTAAAGTGGGTCAGTGACGATTCATTATATGGAAGAACGAACACGGACAAAGTCAAGGTGACTCTGAGCTGACCGCCATATAAGAATGCATCATCTGACCGCATATGCAGTCGACGACTATCTACCTTCTTTGGAATCAAAGAGAAACCGTCAAAGCCTATTGCAGAAGAGAAACCACGGTCACACGAGTGCTCTCCAACATCAGAAGCGATTGAGGTGCCAGCCTTGTCCCAGTCTATGCCCGTGGGCTTCTCTGATCGAGCCTCTGTGACTTCTTCTACATCAGACGATTCCATTCGAAAAGAGAAGAACAAGAAGGGAAACATTTACACAGTATCATCCAACATCGAGCCCCCACCCAGTCGTTCTATTCAGTCTTCCAGCTCTGTGAGCAGCAGCACCGGGTCTATTTCAACCATAGATAAGAAGAAATTGAAAGAATTGAAGAAGGAAGAGAAGAAGAGAGAGAAAGAAGAGAAGGAGAGGAGGAAAAAGGAAGAGAAAGAGAAGAAGAAGCAAGAAAAGTTGGCATCCAAATCGAACCGATCGACGAAAGAAGAACAAAAGCCCATCGAACCATCCGCATCGACCGAACCACAGAAGGAAACAACCCGGCCATCTCAATCCATTCCCAATGTCGATACCAAAATGACGAACCCAGCCCGCCACATGTGAGTCCACCACCTCCATCTCATTGAGAATGTGTATTGAAGAGTAGGCAGTGCATCACCGATACCTCTTCCCACACCAAAGTGCCAGAGTCTATCCAATTACGGCAGTCGCTTCAGCTCTGTGTCCAGCTACAAGAAGGAACTGCCTCCAAATAAGATGGGAAGAGCTCTGCCCACAGTCACTCGATCGAGTGCAAACAGCCCGGGAGATAGAAAGAGGGTGAGTCCACGATGATGTGCACGATGTCGTGTCACCTTTTGTGTCGATGGGATATCTGATGTGATGAGTAGGATAGAAGAGGGCTACCCAGGCGATTGGCTTCTAACCAAGGGACTCCACAGCTGTCGAACGCCATGAAAGCAAAACCAAACTTTTTGAAAGAGTTCCGCTCGCCCCTCTTAGTCTGTGAGTATACGAATCGAAATGTCTTTCCGGTTTCTTTGACTCTGTCTATGTCGTCTCTCTTTTCTTTCGATTTTCATCCATCTTCATGCATCATCAGATCTTTATCTATTTCAACCTAATTGAATCTGTTTCAATTCATTTCTGTTTGATTACCATTTCACCTTCACACAATGAAGAAACATTAAATGTAATTCCAGCCCGAGCTGCACAAACTCTCACCGAAGAACACTACATGGAACTCATGTCCAAACACGGCGACCCAGGCGACAGGTAACACCCTCCTCTATCTCCACGCTCACTCGTCACCAGCCAATCCGTCTACGAGGACGAAGAACAAGAGGCACTGACCAAGATGGTGGCTGTCTACGACTACTCTGCAGAATACCCGGGTGACCTCTCTATCTGGGTAGGTGATATCGTCACCGTTCTCGCTCAATTTGAAGACGGCTGGTGGCTGGGCTGCAGGTGAACTCGATGAGGTAGTACCTCTCAAGATTGACCGACGACAGAGCGGAAGACAACACCATGGGTAGAGTGCCGTCCAACTATTTAGAAGTCCTCCCTTCTGGTATCAGCATCGTGAGAGCTGTGGCAGATTACACGTCTACGGAAGAAGAAGATCTTAGTTTTGAGAGCGGGGAGATCATCGTCATCACACACAAGAGAGAAGGTTGGTGGTACGGGGAGATCGAAGCGGAGGAGGGGTGGCAGGAGGGATGGGTTCCATCTAATTACGTCGAGGACGTAGACGTCATGACGAGGGAGATGTATACGCGATAAATGTTTCTCGAAGGAGGTCGTTCGTTTCTTTAACATCGGCTCGTATTCTGATGATGTCTTCTCGAAAACGTATGAGGTGTCAGCGTTTGTGTGATGATCATCTCGGCACGTTCTTTTGGCGAGTCGGATAAGATCGTGCACATCTGAGCTGCAACAACTTTTTCGTAATGCGATCTCACATGAATGTCGATTAAGAAGAATATATGTATTGAAGAAGATTACAGCTTTGTGAAACTGTCGATATCAGTGCTCTGGACAAGCTCCTCGATGGCCTCGATCTTCTCCTGGATGTCGTCGACGCTGACCTTAGCGTCCTCGACGTGGCAAGAGATCTGGAGCTTCTTGATTCCGTATCCGATGGGTGTCAACTTTGCTGTTCGTCTCGTTCAGTACTTTGTTTCACCTCTTACATTCTACATTTGATGATATAGTGTAAAATCAAGTCAAAGATCATTAAATAATTTGTACTCACAGGCCTTCCACTCAAGACCGTCAAGGACGATCTCTCTGACGAGTCTCTCCATCTCAACCATATCGGTGGTATCGTCCCAAGGCTTTACGTCGATGACGATGGCAGACTTGAGAGACTCTGCCTTCTTTCCAGTGGCGGCCAACTTCTCGGCCTTCTTGGCGGCCTGCTCCTTGGCTCTTCTGGTGATCTCGGCCTGGTGCTCCTCATCTTCCTCATCATCTCCAAAGAGGTCGAAGTCGTCATCCTTCTTCTCTTTCTTCTCCTCCTTCTTTGCCTCGACCTTGGGGGCCTCTACAGCGGGGGCAGCGGCCTGAGTCTCTTCCTTCTTCTGCTCTACGGGCTTCTCGGAAGTTGTTCTGACACCCTTGAGGGCGGAGTAGAAGAGGACGAGGTTGTTCAGATCAGCAGGCATGGTGAAGGAGATCGATGTTCGATGCTTTTCTGATGGGATTCTGGTCCGTGTCGTATCTCAAATCTGCGAATCTGCGCGTCTACACGTTCGTTATGAAAATTTCACACGAAAGACAAGAGACATTACATTATTGGGATCAGTTACATGGAGGATTCGAACGATAGGAACGCAAGAAGGCACAGAAGATTTACGGAACGAATGGAGATGCTTGAGAATCAACTGATCCCAATGATGGCTCTGCTCACGCGTACTACCAATCTAGCATTATTGCAATATTTGGGTCGGACTGCTTCTCAGACACACATGGTTCCTCTTGAGAGGATACTCTCAGAACTTCCACCAATTCCTGTCGACTTGGCCGCGAAACAGGTGGCTGTCCTCTTTTAGAGCGTCACCCAAAATACTGACGAGTTTAAACAGGCCAAGGATGATACATCATGTTCTATTTGCATAGGCGACTATGAAGCTGAACAGATGGTTCGTGTCCTTCCTTGCGGTGAGATATTCATACATAAAACCCCTTCGACGACATCACTTGAGCCGCATCACTGATATCATTTCAACAGGACACGATTTTCATGTGGAATGCATCGATGAATGGTTGAAACAGAGACTTCTCTGTCCTCTTTGTAAGAGAGACGTGGGAAACACGAGAAGAGAAGTCCGAAAGAACATCGAGGCTCATAAGGCAGAGGTAGAGAAGAGGGCGTATGAGCTCTCATTACCGGAAGAAGAGAGAGAAAGAATCAAATTGGAAAGAGAAACGGAGGTAAAGAACAAGAGAAAGAGGATCATGGAACAGCAGCAGCGAAGAGAAGAACAGATGAAGCGAAAGAGGGCGAGAGTTATCCACGGTGAGTCCTCTCGAAATCTTGATCATCACTTGACTGACTCACATAGACGATGATGGAGATGAAGATGATGAAGCACTTGTGAATACAGAAGACACGGCCAGTCGTGAACCAACGAGCCAAACTCCACCCTCAAACGATAGCCCCGTAGCAGCACCCAACACCATGTACATAGACCTCGTGGACGGCTCTGAAGATGAGGTAGAGAGAGAGACGATGGAGCCACGCTAAATGACACAGACACCACCACCACTGACGGACGGTCACGAAGATGCAGGAGATGATCATCACGGGGGAAGCATCATCTATTTTCCGAGAGTACCTTACGTTCTGTATCAGAGGACGAGGCCACAGAGAACATCGACGGCTCAGGTCGATCTGACGGAAGTGGAAGATGAAGCGTCCCATGATGCACCTGTAGAGATCAACGTTGCAGAGTCTGATGAGGATACTGAATAAATGTTTTAAAGTGAGTTTGATTCTGTTTCATTGATGACCGAAGAGAATAAAATAGAATAAAAGATGTGTGGGTCACGTGTGCGAAATCTCTTCAAGTTGCGTCACGGTTTAGACACACAACCAGAAGAACACACACGCAAGACATGAACACACGATTGATACTCGCAGCTGGCGCCGGAGCCGTCGGTCTCTATTTCGGCTCAGCATGGTACCAGAAGAGCAGAGCTAGCCAGAACACCATGCCTCCAGTTGGAGGAGAACACAACAAGAACAAGCAGGTGAGGATAACGTCTATCGTCAGCGTGTGCGACGTGATTCTGATGGAAATGAAAGGCGCAAGAAGCACCTGCAACTGGATCTGCTGGTAGTGGTCAGGTCACTGCGTCCTCACGCAGCGGCAATACGACTCAAGGAAGAAAGGTGAGATCATCTCGAAGACAATGGAGACGGCGTCGTTGACATGATACAGTTGGACGAGACCAAGATCGACACACCCCTCGCAACCGGAAACGCCGCTCAGAGACACGGAATGATGAGTAACAAGTAAAAGGATGTCGAACATGATCATCTTTTTCTATCGTTTGCACGTGAAGAGAGAAGACAGACACACAACGATCCTTCATCTCATCTTCCATACGTTCTTGCACGATGGACAGACTCTCTCTCGGTTACCAGTGAACCACCTCTTACTGCAGTGATGATGCAGTTTGACTTCACATCGATTGTTCTGACAGATCTCTCCCTTCCACGACGTTAGCGCCCAGTTTCATCATCGCAAAGTCTCACCATGAAGATGGGCTCGTGACACGTCAGACAATTTGAAACATGATCTTCGTAGTTCTCTTCTAACCATTGTTTCAACTCCATCAGTGATCTCACACCCAATGTGATCTGTCGCCATCATCAACATCACCTCATCCACATCACGATGAACACGATGGACGTGACGTCACTCACTCTCTTGTGTGCTGGCGTGGTGTAGACGAGCCACCTCTCTTGCACTAACCTCTCTAATGTCCTCTCGTTCAAAGAATGTGCGTTTCCACCGTGTTCGAGTGCGGCACTCACGCTGATGCTGCCCTCACTCACTCGAATTCCATCTCTTTCCTACGTTTTATTGTCAATCTACAACGTGCAAAAGTTGAGGGGGTGAGATGATGGTGATCGATGGAGCGAGATGCTCACCTTTGATTTCGCAGGATCTGAAGCCTCTATCACTGCATTCATCTGATGCTGTCAGTCACATGATCATTGTGAGCGATCGGATGGTTAGCACGATCCATGTCGTGAGAAAAAGGACGTGAGAGGATCTGTAGACGTGCTCACGATCTTTCTGAACATGCCGATCTCGGTGAGAGTCAATTGTGTTCCCTTCTGTGATTCCAGATCGGCTCTCGTGTTGATCAGACCGTAAAACTTTTCTCCATCCAGCTCAGAAGCTATGTTTCGTATCTGCATGTACAAGAAGGATAATGCCTTGTTGATGGTCTCGACGAAATCGGTGAGAGGTGTTGTTTGTCCTTCATCCGATGAGATGGAGAACGATGAACGCAATAATCTCACTGTATTTATACGTTTCTTTCGCTGCACTGAATAGTTCTTCTACATCCTTCTCGGACAGAGTCCCACCGGCCATGATGCCTTGTAAGAAGAATCGGTGAGCGTCAGTCAACGACGACGCTGATTCCTCATCATCAGAGGACCCCATCTAAGTTTCCGTTGGTGATGTGATGCATCACCGTTTTTTGAATCACATCTACAACGTCTCTTTTCGCCCTTTTTAGGCACAATTATTGCTCCATCGTCACAGACATGTCTGAAAAGTGTGGAAAATGTGGAAAGACTGCCTACCCAACAGAGAAGTGAGTCGAAGAGGGGTCATATTCTATCGACTGAACGTGACAGGGTCAACTCGATCGGAAAGGCGTGGCACAAGGCCTGCTTCAAGTGCACCCAATGCAATTCATCCCTGCAGTTGGGATCTGAGGCCGCTCACGAAGGTGATGATCCATTCTTTGGAGGATGTTGAGTTGTGCAGGTAAGCCATACTGCAAGAGGTGCCACCAAAGCGCATTCGGTCCCGGAGGTTATGGTTTCGGACAGGGAGGTACTCTTTCCTCTCACAGCTGGAACACAACTGTTCACGGTGCGTTTGATGAATATCATCTTTGTCCATCGGATGGTGATTGACAAGAGGTAGGTGGTACCCCCATCGCTGAGCCACCCAAGGTAGAGAACAAGGCCTCCGAAGCCACTAACTTCTGTGGAGAATGTGGTTTCAGGTGAGTCACTATTCACGAAGAGGATGGAAGGCTGATCGCTTCAAACAGAAACGCTGGTGCTGGTTTCTGCAGCAACTGCGGAAGCAAGTTAGAGTAGAATAAATTGTCTGTCATCTTTCCATCTCCTATTCTCTTTACGTTTGTGCATCTGCACGGGGAGCATGAGACTGGAAGTGAAAGAACAAGAAGAGGATGAGTGTCTCTCAGCTCATGAGTCATCGAGATGAAAGGGAATGAAGACAATTGAATGGACGTCCTGCTTCTGTTGTTGGGCGTCGTGAAACCATTTGGGGTTTCAAAAAGATGAAACGCTGAGTTCTTTGAATAAACGAGTGACGCGCCAAGTATTGAGAGAGGTGGACTGCAAAGGAGGACACACTCTAGATCTATCTATACCGAGCATACTTCACATTCGGACCCTCTCACGTTCTATTGGTATGTTCTATTCCATTGCATAACGACATCTGAAGGTGGAACAGATAGAGAGGCATGAAGTTCGAAGGAATCAATGGCCTCACGGAGGCTCAAGTTGCAGAGTCGAAGAGGAATCACGGATCAAATGATCTTCCCCCACCAGAGGAGGAGACGTTCTGGGATAAGCTCAAAGACAATTTCTCAGACCCTCTCATCCGTATTCTCCTGGTAGCACTGGGCATTACCATGTTTTTGGCCCTCGTTGGATATGCAGACTGGGTGGAGGGTGTTGGAATCGCCGTAGCCGTCTTCCTGGCCACTTTTGTATCCACTTATTCAGAATACAAGAACGAGAGCTCATTCCGTAAGCTTCAAGAGGAAGCTTCCAGAGCCGAAAACTCTGTATTCAGAGACGGACAACTCAAAAAGATCTTGGCTTCAGACATTGTCGTCGGTGACGAGGTATCACATCGAATCATTTTTATCACGCCCAATCATTTCTGATCTCGGACAGGTCCTCTTGCAGGCCGGTGATAAGCTGCCCGCAGACGGACAACTCATCCACGGAGAGTTCCAAGCCAATCAGGTGACGTGTACATACAACACGTGATCGCTGATCTCCCGACAGGTATCACTCACCGGAGAGAGAGAGGCGCTCAGCAAGAGAGTGTCACCCAAGGGTTACAGCCCCCCAGAGGCCAGCAATTTTTTCGACGAGTACCTCTGCTTCAGAGGCTCCGTCGTCGATGATGGAGAGGCCATCTTGAAGGTAGCTCGTGATTCTCATCTCATCCATCACGATCTCTTTCCCGTCCACGATGATGCATCTTCATGATTCGTGATGTCTCACCATCACAGGTCTGCAGTGTGGGCTCAAAGACATTCTACGGCCAATTGTATGACGAATTGACCAAGAACGAAGACGACAGAGAGTCACCCCTCCAGAGTGAGCCGAGCACACGATCATCCTCCCACTGACCCATCTCAGCCAAACTGAGCGACCTCGCCGACGGAGTGGCCACCTTTGGTTACATCGGTGCCTCTCTCATCGCCGTGTCCTTCCTCTTCAAGCAGATCATCCTGGACAACAACTACGAGATCGCCCGCATCAAGGATTACCTGTCCGTTGCAAACTGGCAGGTGATTCTTTTCTCCACCCTTCGTTGTAGATGAACTCCGTCGCAGGTTGCCGTTCACGATCTCGTCACGTCGGTCATCTTGGCCATCATCGTCATCGTGGTCGCCGTTCCAGGTCAGAAAATAGAATCCATCATCACATCAATCACATCAATCACATCAATCACATCAATCACATCAATCACATCAACCACATCAATCACATCAATCACATGACAACCACTGACTGACTCGACACAGAGGGTCTCCCCATGATGATCGCCATCGTTCTCTCTCTCAACATGAGAAAGTTACTCAAGGCCAAGGTCCTCGTCAGGAAACTGCTGGGAATCGAGACGGCCGGCAGTCTCAACATCCTCTTTGTCGACAAGACGGGGACTCTCACCAAAGGTATATTCATACCTTCCGTATTCATGGGAGGCAACACGTCCATCTACCAGAGCTTCTTGGAAATTCCCGCCGTCCTTCGTTCTATTCTAGCCTTCTCTCTCATCGAATCAACTTCTTCTTTCATCGGTGAGAACGGACCAGTTGGAGGTGAGAGGAGAGAGGTAGAGAAGGGAGGCTGATGGTGTGCAGGAAACGCATCGGATCGTGCTCTCCTTCAGTTCTTAGACAACAGTTACTTGAAGGAGGACGCCCAAGTCAGCATCAAGAACGAGATCTTGTTCAACTCGGAGAGGAAGTTTAGCAGCGTTCAGTTGTCGTTGAAGGATCAGCCTGCATACCTCAGAACGGTGACGAAGAACAACACCATCACCATTGTCAAGGGTGCTCCCGATTACATTCTGAACCACTGTCACGCCTACTTGGGTCCCGATGGCAGACAAGAGAAGAACATCAACCTCGAGTCCATCAACAACCAATTGAACGAGGTGACCATTTCTTCTCATCTCATTCTTTTCGTACTCACTTTTATTCTTTTCGTACTCACTTTTATTCTCTTCATACTCACTTTTATTCTTTTCCCACTCACTTTTATTCTTTTCCCACTCACTCTTATTCTTTTCATACTCACTTTTATTCTTTTCATACTCTTTTAATTCAAATGACTGATAGAGAAATAGGTTTCAAAGAGTGGAATCCGAGTGATTGCCATTGCACTGACAGACGAAGAGATTGATACGGAGAAGAACACCATCCCCAACAACTTGGTACTCCTCGGTGTCATGGGTATCGAAGATGAGATCAGAAAGGAGTCTGCTCCTGCCATCGACCTCGCTCAACGTGCTGGCATCCAGGTACAATGACACTTTCTCTCTTTCATCCATTCATTCTACATCCATTCATTCTATATCCATTCACTCTATATCGATTCACTCTATATCGATTCATTCTGTATCGATTCATTCTGTATCGATTCACTCTATATCGATTCACTCTATATCGAATCTATTCCATGTACAATAGACACTGATCGAGTGTAGGTGGTGATGATCACTGGAGACAAGAAGGAGACCGCCACCGCCGTCGCCCACACCCTTGGACTCCTCAAGGACGGAAAGTCTGTTCTCACCAGCCAGCAGCTGGCCAGCATCTCTGACGAGAGACTCCAAGAGATCATCCCAACCGTTGGAGTCATCGCTAGAGCCCTCCCCACCGACAAGAGCAGACTCGTCCGCGTCTGCCAGAAGGCGGGAAAGGTGAAGGCGAGTTGTAGATGGGAGACTGATGAGGGTAGGTGGTGGGTATGACGGGAGATGGAGTGAACGACAGTGCCGCTCTGTCTCAGGCAGACGTTGGATTCGCCATGGGAAGTGGTGCTGAGGTGAGTTGATATTGGCGTGTCACTTTTGAACCTTACATCCATATAATGTACATCATATTGTACATTGATCACGAGCATTTAATTAGAAGAGTTTGAATTCACACACTCTGATCCACACACTAAACCTTAAATACATTGTACACAGATACTCAACTGTACCAGGTTGCCAAGGAGGCCTCTGACATTGTGATCATGGATGACAACTTTGAATCGATCACGAAAGCCGTTCTCTTTGGACGTACCGTGTTCCGCTCCATCAGGAAGTTCATCGTGTTCCAGTCAACGGTCAACTGTGCCTCCCTCCTCATCGTCTTCCTGGGTCCTTTCTTCGGCTTTGACTTTCCGTTGACTCTCATCCAATTGCTGTGGGTCAATCTGGTCATGGACACCTTGGCTGCCATGGCATTTGGTGGTGAACCCGCACTCATGAGGTGATTTATTCTATTTTATTGTTTCATCCGACTTTTATTGTTTCATCCAACTTTTATTGTTTCACCCCACTTGTACAACTTTTATTCTATTTTATTGTTTCGACACTCGCACCGACACGAGACACAGGTACATGTCAGAAGAGAAACCCATCAAGAGGGACCAACCCATCATCAGTCTGCAGATGTGGTCTGCCATCATCATCAATGGCATGTTCATTGCCATCCTCTGTGTCATCTTCCTCACCTATGATCCCATCCGTGATCTATTCATTCGAAACGGTCAGCCTGATGAGCCTGCCTTCCTGACAGCCTTCTTTGCCTTCTTCATTTTCCTCACCAACTTCAACTCCTTCAACGCTCGCACACCTAAATTGAACATATTCGATCACATCTTTGAAAACAGCGGGTGATCATCTTCTCATCCTGTCACCTCATCGAATCATCTACATCATGACATCATCAACCATGAGAAGATGATGAACAGAGACTGAAAGGAATAGATTTGTGTGGGTGGTTCTACTGATCTTTGTGGTTCAAATCACATTCACGTACCTGGGAGGAAACATCTTGAGAACAGTCGGTCTGACATTCCACGAGTGGATCATGATCATCGGAGCCTCTTCCGTCATCGTTCCCTTTGATATCCTACGGAAGATCCTCCTCGGTCCTTACATCAACCACTACAATTAAGTCATCATCTCCTGTCTCATTCATATACAACGTGCCACCTTGCTTGTCTACAATGTGCCACCTTATTCGTCTACAATGTGCCACCTTATTCGTCTACAACGTGACTCTTGTACAACGTATCGCGTGACGCGTGTGAATCGTTCAATGGATGACCATACACTATGGGTTGGTCATGACGATCTACAACGTGCCATTTTTATATCATTCTACAATTGGTGTCCGAATACAATGAGATTCCACTTGGTGATTGTGGCTTGGCTGCCTCCAGTGTTCTTGATGCGAAGGACATACTTTCCTCTCGAATCCTCTCCCCAGTTGGCGATGGAGCCATAGTCCCAACCTTCATAGTTGGCCCCTTGGTCCCAGTGCTGCTCGGCGAGATTGCTGACGGTACCCATGGGGGAAGTCAACTGGATGATCTGAAAGTCGATCAGGTGTCGATCGAGGTGATGACGCTCACGAGTTCACCGCGTTTCGCACAGTTGATCCACAGTTGAGATCGAGTGTGTTCTAATATCAACCCCTCCTCCATCATGATGAACACCTCCACCTCGCGACCACTTTCCACGACTTTTGCCCCCTCGAGCGCCTTCGAGAAACTGATCTCCGGGCCCAAATTGACCCAGCTCCTGATGGACAAGTCAGTCTCGTTCGTCTCATTAGAGCACAGTCGGCAGCTTCTCTGACTCACTTTGCCTTCTGTGTGGCGGCCCAGGCATCTAATAGACCGAATCCGTACTTATGATTGTAGGCAAATCCCGCACCATTCGTCCTCCATTCACCATCGTTAGGGTCATTGTGAGTTGTAGAGGAGATCAGCACCGCCTGCATGTCACGCCAGGTCAGATTAGGGTTGACCTGTACGACACGTCAGATGACGTCAGATAACGTCATCACCTCTAATACGAGCGCCATGACACCGGCAGCCAACGGAGCGGCGGCCGAAGTTCCACCAAAAGTTGAAGTGCACTCTGTGGGCGACGTTCCACGATTTCCTTTCATCCAATCAGCATCAAATGATCCAACTCGATCGCTCACCGGTCAAGTCTGTCGTGGTGATGTGTCTACCAGCCCCACTCGATGGAGCCGATGCCAATAGCATGGAGCAAGGCTCGCTGTACGGTGCCTGCTTGCCGTTGTAATCCGTGGCCGCTATGGTGATCGTGTATCTCGAGTTGGCCCAGCCGTCGTAATTGCAATTGTCCTTTGATCCTCTTCCATTGCCTCCGGCCCAGCAGTAGATGGAACCCTTACCGTTCCTTCCCTTTTTGATTCCGTTCTCCAAGGAGGCTGTGGCGAGCTTGCCCGGACCTTCTTTCCTCCTGCCGTCGTCGGTGGGGCCCCACGAGTTGGTGTAGATGTGGTTGTCGTTGCTCATGTAATCGATGGCTCGGGCTTCCTGGGGTGGGTGAGTCTCTGCCATGTGGATGATGGATGATGATCGGATGGACGTGCGATGATGAACGATCGTCACGGGTGATGATGATGATATCGATGTGATGGCATGTTACGTGTGAAATGGTGATCGTGATGAGATGTGGATGTGATGATGAACGTCCGTTCACCTGTTCATCGGTAGAGCTGACGGATATGAGACGCAGAGCGGCCAGTCCAGCTCGATAAGCGGCTCCCACACCACAGTAGTTATTAGCCCCCGCAGCGGCAACTCCGGCAGCCGATGTACCGTGATCGTCTGTCGCAGCGTCGGGGTAAGGATTGTTATCGTTGTAGTTGAAGTCGTAAGAAGATTCCGCTCTGTCTTCCATCAGTCTCTCTCCATGTCACATCATCGTGGCCGTCGATCATCAAAGACTTGGAGGATAGATCACCTGTAATTTGCTTGTAGGTCGGGGTGATCGTATTGGATGCCGTCGTCGACCACACCGATGGTAACGTTCTGACCGGTAATGCCTGCGGCCCAGGCAGGTTCTACGTTCACGTGAGTGTCTTTCCCTCTCAGATGCCATCTGCATTCGATCAGTCTCACTTTCAGATGATGATACTCACTGATCTTTGAGACGTGGATCTTGGAATTGTTTGGGTACGACTCCTCTCTTGGCGCGCAGTCTTCTCACTTGTTGTTGAGACCACATAACCTGTCCCATTTTAGAGGATGTATGAGTCATACATCAGATGGTCAACATACGTGTGGATTATCATCGTGGTGAGGATGGGTGACTCCATGTTCTGTCTCGAATCTCTTTCTGAAGACGTGAACGTTCTCCAAATTGCCCACCGTCCCAACATAACTTTCGGATGAGAATGATACAACGTTCGCGGCTTCCACTCACTGGTGACCGTGCTCTTCTGCGATCTTCTGTGGATCGGCATGGGGATGTAATTCCATTGCAAATTGGTCAGTCAATTCATCTTCGTGATGAACTTTGAGAAGAATTCAGTCTCATGGTGTCTCTTCCTTTCAACTCACCATCTGCTGATGCGGCTAACACCAGCAGGAGTAAAAGGTACAGTGTTTGAGGTAGGTGTGCTTGCCTCATGTCTCGTCGTCTATATTATCGATTGAGAGGACGAGACGCAACCTTCCAATCACTTGGAACTTGCAACCGCATGGAAACCCCGATCACCCCTCGTCTCCTCTTTCTCTGAAACCGAACCATTTCCACAGCTCTGTTCATTAAAATTTGTTCTACCACCACTGCAAGCAGCCTGAACTCAGCGTCTTCGGTCGCTCTTTGTTTGTGAAAAGAAACAGGCGTATTCCTCTCCTTCACTCTTCACTGGCCTCGATGATCCTCTCCCCTTAGAGGATGATCTTCCCTCCTCCTTTCCTTTCACTATTCACGACGACGTCGATGGTGTCCATCGCGATCGACAAGACGATGACAACGTCTCTGTTCACTCTTTATTTCGGTTTCAACTTGAGATAAATATCTCTCATGGTCTTTCCGTCGTATACGACGAAATTGGAGGCGTACCTCCACAAGTGTTCCTCCTTCGCCTTCTTGTCCCGATTCAATTCGATACATTGCCCCACAGACAGAAGGTACTGTCTCTCTTCAGCTCTCTCATCATCTCCCATTCGTCATCACCTCCTTTGTCTTCTTGATCTTCGTGGCGTCGGCCATCTTGCTCGTCTGCATGTGTTTCAAGTCTTCCAGTGTCTTCTGAACTGGTTCTAAGACCTTCTTGCAGATGTTCTTGTCGTAATGTCCTTCCTTCTTTCTCTTCTTTCCTTCATCGTGGGTCTCATGCGATGTGGTGTCTCTGCTGTGATGAGAGGAGTCTCTGCTGTTGTCTCGACTGCTGTGATGAGAGGAGTCTCTGCTGGTGTGATGAGAAGAGTCTCTGCCGGTGTCTCGACTGCCGTGATGATCTCTCGCATGATGATGATCCTTGTGTGCGTGATGATGATCTCTGTGATGATGGTGCTCCTTGTGATGATCTCTAGAACTCTCTTCACTCGGTCCCTTCTCTCCCCTCTCTTCCTCTCCACTCCTTATCATCTTCAACAGCACATCCACCCTCCTGTCCAACTCGTTCGCCTGCCTCGTTCAGTCTCACTCCTCTCTCTCATCCTCACCTTTGGCAGGTTATCGTTGGGATGAGAAGAAATCTTTCTGGTCAGCGACAGCCCCTTGTCATCTTGTATGTTCTTCCAGTTGCCAATTCCATACTTGTGAACGCCCAGCAGGAGGGACACGTCGTCTCTGTGACTCCACTTGTGGGTCCAGTGGTCCTCCCTGACGTTGTGGATGTGGGGAATCTTCACGCCGTTCACGTCATCTCCTTGATTGCGGAGGAGTTTGGAGAGGTGCTGCATCTCTTCGGTTCGGTCGTACAGTTCTCTCGCGTTGATCTGCACTCCTTCATACGTGATTTGTGCTGCTTTCGTTTCAATTTTGAATTGGAGAGGAGATAGTCTCACCTTTCGTGTGGGAAGATTGACCTTGTAAGATGGCGGCCTCCTTGCACTGCGAGACGATGTCGTTCATGGATTGTCTCAGCAGCTGATGGTCTCCCGCCAATTTACTGTCCTGTAGGATCTCCGTGAATCTCTCCATGTCTCCGAATCGATTGTAACTCTTGATGAGAGTCCTCAGCTCTCTCGTCTTGTCCTTCTTGTCCTTCTTCTCCTCCCTCTTCTCTTCCTTCTTCTCTTCCTTCTTTCTATTCCTACCCTTCTCCTTCTTCTCTTCTGTCTCTCCCTTCTTCTTCTTCGTTCTCTTTGGCCTCAGATTCTCGATGTACTCCTCGTTCAGTTCTTCTTCTTCGACGTAATCGTCTCTCTTGTCCCTCCTGCTGGTCCTCCTGCTGACGACCGGGGCTGGTTCAGACAGTGGAGTCGGTGCGTGATTGCCTCCATTCTTATAGTCCGGCTTGACGTTCGTTCTCCTTCGGGGGAGGTAGGCAAGGTTGACCCACTCGTCTTCCTTCTTCTCCTCTCGTTGTAGATTCTCGGGGATGATCTTCTTCCAGAAGTCTGGGTCGGTGGGGGCACTGAAATCTGCGACTTTGAACGAGTTGAGGAGAGAGTCGTTGGCAGAGTGACCGGCGGGGTCTTCTGTGCTGGTCTCGGCTCGGGCGAGAATCTCGTCGATGTCTATATTCTCCACCGTCTTCTTTCTCTCCGGGTTCTCTTCTTCTTTGAACAAGTCTTCGGCCTGTTCGTTTCTCATCAGGATTGATTCTATTTTATTTCGGTGGTCGAGATGTGAAGGATAACATGATGTGGATGTTATGATGGATAACATGATGTGGATGATGTGATGGATAACATGATGTGGATGTTATGATGGAAGAGAGGTCACCCCAAATTTGAGTAGAGCGGCGAGCTCTTCCTTGTTGAAATCGTTGTTCTTCGCTTGGGACTCCTTGCTGTCTCCCATCCTCTGGATGACGAGATGTTCCAAGATCATCTTGTTCTTGGCTCGTTGTAGAATTTGCTCGTCGACGGTTCCCTTGGTGATGAACCGGTAGATGTTGACCACTTTCTTCTGTCCTATCCTGTGGGCTCTCGCCTCCGCTTGCAGATCGTTCTGCGGATTCCAATCTGTCGTTCGTGTCAATCTCTCATCGTGTGATGTGTGTCATGAATATGAAACGAATATGTAGAAAGATTCAGTTCGGGAATTGAAAGAATGTGGAATGTCACACTTGTGCGAAGAATATTCTTTCGAAAAGAGAGTACGAATGGATGAAGAAGAGAAGGGTGGACTCACCGGAATCAAAGATGATGACCGTATCGGCCGAGGTGAGATTGATCCCCAGACCACCTGCCCTCGTCGACAGGAGGAAACAAAAGTCCTTCGAGTCCTTCGCGTTGAAGCTCTCCATTCCCTTCTGTCTCTCGTCCCTAGACATACCACCGTCTAGCCTCTGGAAGGGCCAACCCTTGTGGTACAGATAATCAGACATGATGTCCAACATCCTGACCATCTGACTGAAGATGAGCACCCTGTGGCCCGTCTCTCTCAGCCTCGTCAACAGTTTGTCCAGTAAGATCATCTTTCCACTGTTGCGTATGAGACCTTCCGCCGGGTCCTTCGAGTGTAAATCCTCCGCTCCATCGAAGAGGTAAGGATGATTCGATGCCTTCTTCAGCTCCATGACGATGTTGAGGAGTCCGTTCTGTGTTCCTTTGCTCCCACGGTTGAGCTCGCGGAAATTTCTTCCCAAGACGAGACGGTAGTATTCCTTCTGCATGGGAGTCATCTCCACGCGGAGGATCCTCTCTGTTTTGGCGGGAAGCGATTTCAAGACGTCCTTCTTGACTCTCCTCAAGAGGTGGGGCTTCAGCTCGACGTGCAGCCGGTTGATCTGTTCTTCTTCCTTGAGCGTACCGTAGTCCTGACTGAATTCCTCCAACGATCCGAATTTCTCCGGCATGAGAAAGTGCAAGAGACTCCACAGCTCTTTGATCGAATTCTGCAGCGGCGTTCCCGTCAGCAAGAGCTTCCCGCCCGTTCTCAGTCCCAACAGGACGTCGTAGAGAGTCGACTCGTTGTTCTTCAGTCGGTGCCCTTCGTCCACGGCCAGGTAAGCCCAATCGATCTCCCTCAACTGTGCCTCGTCTTTGATCATCAGCTCGTACGTCGTGATGACCGCGTTGATCTTGAAGGTACCGTCTGAATGGTACAGCTCGTGCCTGCGGATCATCTCTCGGCTGACCGAATTTCCAGTGTAAGTGACGACGTTCATCCAGGGTGTCCACCGCGCGAATTCGGACTCCCAATTTCCGACGGTAGAGAGGGGCACGAGGACCATGAATGGACCCTGACAGTTGAAGGTCTTCGTCAGGGTGGCCAACGTGGCGATGGTCTGGATCGTCTTCCCCAGACCCATCTCATCTGCGAGAATTCCGTTGACTTGGTAGCACCAGTTGTGGATGAGCCAGTTGACACCGTCGAGTTGGTAGTCTCTCAGCTCCCCGTGAAACCAATCTCCCATGTTCGATATCGGCTCGAAATGTGGCCTGGGGCTGGGTGTGCCCCTCACGACGATGGAGTTCCTCTCGTCGTACTTTGCAATGTGGAGGGAGCAGTTTGGAATGTCTTCGGGGACCTCCCAGGTACAGTCGGCGTAGGGTAATTGCTGCCACTTGACGAGGTACTGGTCTCCTTCTCCTTCCGCGCGGTGACCGATGATTCTGTCGGGTTGTAGATAGACGTTGAGGGTCTCGCGGTGGATCTCCATGGCCACGTCTACGTTCTCTCTCTGTTCCTTCGATGCCGCGCTCCTCCAATCTTTCTGCTTGTCCAGTTGTTTCATGTAATTGGTCACTTTCTTCACACCACCGAATCCCTGCAGGCTATCTAACGTGTTCCACCTTGGCTTGATGTCAGCCGTCACATCTTCCTTCTCGTTCTCACGTGTTGTGGATGTGCGCGCGGTGGTTCCACTTGATGAGGAAGAGTGTCTCTCCCTCTGGTGTTGTCTTGAAGTCCAAGATCTTCTCGATGGATGGAACGGACGGTACGGATGGGTCAGTAGAGTCGACGGGTCTGCCCTCGTCATCCTCTTCTTTCTCGCTGTTGCTGGGTGACTCAGCATAGTCGACCTTGGCGCTTCCTCTCCGGAGACTTCTCTGTCCACTGTCACCGTAATCTGTCGTCGATGAGATGATGTGGATGATGATGGGACATCACCATCGTCTTCGGTTTTGAATCTCTTGTGGGGTGCGGCACCGTTACCCTGGGAGTCATCGCTGTCGCTGCTGCTTTCATCGTCGAACGACGCGGGTTCCTCAGACGAGTAGCCATCGGAAGCCTCGTCTTCAGAGATGTCCACTCCCGCCTTCTTCTCTTTCTTCTTGTTGACCTTGGGATTGCCTGCGTTCTGTACGATCTTCCTTCTCTTCCTTCCGTTGCTGGAGTAGCTGTTGGGTCCTTCGTAGTCTTCCTCTTGTACTTCATCATTATCGTCACTGGATGAACCGTCGAAATCCGATAGAGAACCTTCAGAATCTCCTCCACTGCGGTCGCTCTATTTCACGTTCAGTCATCCGAATCGTGAAATGATACGATGACGATCTGAGAAAGTATGTTCGGTCTCACATCATTCTTGTATTTCGTCTGGACTCCTTCTGCACGGTTACGTGAAGATCTCCTCTCTCCTTCCCAGTACTCAAAGACGGGTTGTGATGTCTCCAATACAAGCTCATACTCGGATCTTCTGCTCTTGTTACTTCTGGCCACTTCTTTCTTCTTCTTGACGGAAGTCCCTTTGGGTCTACTCGATTTGGTCTTCTTGGAAGACTTGATCGATTCTGAAACCGAAATGTGAGTCGCTCTTGTCTTCCATATCTCCTGATAGACTCACTGGCGGGTTTGGCGTAGTCTTCCTCACTTTCATCTGAGGAGTATGGGTGTCCTCCTCCCTTCGAACCTTCAGATGACACCTCATCTTCCGGATGGAAATCTTCTACTTCATCTTCTATACTGTCTTCTCCTGTTGCACCGAAAATGAGCGATGGTGATTTCAACATATCGATCACAAGTACCTTCAGAATAATCGTCCATCAGATAGAAGTGGGTTTAAGAGGAAGAGTTCAGTTCTATTGAAAGAGGGGCTCTCTGTCCCCAGACCACACAATTTCGCTCTCCGATCTTATTGCGTTCGTTGTAGTCAGCGTTCACGTCACTGCAGCCATCTTCGTTTCTTTTTCTTTTGTTGCATCTATCGCTTACCCTCTGATCGGGGTGATGTGGTTGTTGGATCTGGTAAGAGGTGGAAGTCTTTGATAGAGGATTAAGGTCGGCCAATGAGGTGATGATCGTTAGAAAAGAAAACTGTTGAACTCGTTCGATGTGCATACCAACCACGTTATGATTTATATACAAGTATAGTTTCACAAAGACGTCTTTGCATCACCTTAGTTTGATCTTCAACATCTAATTGTAAATACGGGCTACTCTATAAGTGAGTGCAAGCATATCATTTGAAACTCTTCTTGCCACTGGTTGATCCTCAAATGCAGAAGGTGAGGAAGAGGTGATGGTTGCAGGGGATGATGACATGCAAAGGTGTTGGACTCGATCGGATGGATGTCAATCAGCAGATGTCCAAGGCCAGGGTGGGAACATTGGTGTCTTCATTGCAAGACAAGGGTGATAAGGACATTGAGAGACTCTTTGCCCTATGCCTTGAAATTGTGATATAAAAGAGAACAGATGAATTCTTTTTCCCAAGGCAGAAGTATTTCCCATCCAGCAACGTCTCTGCTGGAATGATACACCTCAGAGGATCTGATGGTGGATCTTTCAGCTTGATGTCCCTCCCCATCATTTGGCTGAATGCTGCTGATTGAGATGAATGCCCAGTGACACAGGCACCTGTTGAGTAGAACCAAAACGAGCTGTAAGGGTAAGGACCTGCAGAGACAGCCTCGTCTTGGAGACTGTTTTGGCACAGTCTCTGTCTTGACATTGAGACATTAGCGAGACATAGGGGTGTTCTGTCTTGTCTTATCTCTCACAAAATTGCAAGACAGGTGTTATGGATGGATGATCTCACTCTTGATAGCAGGGCAAAGGATTCACAAAGATGGGCAACTTGGATAGTGTGTGTACAAGACCTCTCCTGTTATAAAAGGATTATCTCACACTTGACGTTGGGGTAAAGGATGGATGCAGATGATGGACTTGATGGTGATGTACAAGACCTCTCTACTTGCAGAGGGGCTTCGAACAATCCCTTTTTATTTCACAATACAATTGTAGACCGTTAAATCAATTCCTTTTCTCGTCGATATTCCTTCTCTACAACGTAGCGTCATAACACCATATCGCTTTTGTACATCCAAGATTGCCTCAACCTTGTACTCTTGTTCACTGTCAATTACAACAGGAGGTGGAGCTGGTCTCTTTCAACCTACCAATGTGTTCTCCACGTACAGCGTGAGAAGTGAGGTGTGAAATACTGGGTAGATCTTGATGGAAGGGGGTAAACTCAATACGTAAGAGGATGATCCAGGGTGTGTGTAAGACTTCTAACGAGTCTAGAGTGGTCCCTTGCGAGTACCCACTACCTTTCACTAATAGAATACGAAGACGGCAGATCCGCAGATCACTGATGCGCTTCAAATGCGCGTTTATTATTTAATTCTTTACATCTACAATCACCTATTTACCAATCGACCTGTAAGACTCTGACGAGTCTAGAGTGGTCCCTTACGAGCACCCACTACCTT
Organism: Planoprotostelium fungivorum; assembly: GCA_003024175.1. NCBI lineage: Eukaryota > Evosea > Variosea > Cavosteliida > Cavosteliaceae > Planoprotostelium > Planoprotostelium fungivorum. The sequence continues at coordinate 198,854 of MDYQ01000018.1, read as the reverse complement.
TCACTAATAGAATACAAAGACGGCAGATCCGCAGATCACTGATGTGCTTCGAATGCGCGTTTATTATTTAATTCTTTACATCTACAATCACCTATTTACCGATCGACCCGAATATTTACATTATTAAATTTACAAGTGAATTACCACCTTCGCTTTGCTTCCTGACAGGATTGTTCAAAGCCCCTCTGCAAGTAGAGAGGTCTCGTACATCACCATCAAGTCCATCATCTGCATCCATCCTTTACCCCAACGTCAAGTGTGAGATAATCCAACCATAACAGACGTTAGAAGATATTCTAGTGGCCAGTGTGATGAGAGTGAGTACTCCCTGCCCAGCTAGACGATCAGGTCAATCAGGTGAAATATGCTGAATACAAATGTCCCGCTAAATTGCTACAAATAACAGCAATATTGCAGAAGTTTTGAGTGAAATTGCGTAGCCAACAGCACCACCATCTGGACAGCTCTGCACCATCAACACAACCACCGACTGTCCATTTGCATCAATTGATGTATAATAAAAGTTTTTAAGTACAATGCAATTTAGCACTGCAATTTAGCTGAATGTTGCGTATAAACCCTGCCTCTTAGCCACCACCCCCCTACAATGTCCATGTTGAAGATGGCACAGATGATATGGAATACACACATTCTCCAAATACATTTTATCTACAGTCCCAGACCGGATTCAAATTACAACGGATAACGGATTATGCCTCAAGTAGAATGGTTAGAAGGCAATTTGGTGCAACGATATTGCTCTGCAATATAGCTCTGCAATTTAGCCCAATGTTGCGTATAAATCCTGCCTCTTAGCCACCACCCTTTTTCAACTTGTTGCATAATCTTTATTTGCAAATTTAGAGCAAAGACGTGGTCAGATTTGATGTGATGATGGAACTTGCACCCTCTGCTGAGATAATGGTTTGATTACTTGTTGTAAAGGCACTGTTCCTCACAATTGCTCCTCCTTGTGTCACCCGCACCACTGGTTTGTTGGAACTCTGGGCATATCTCTCGTTGAAGATAATGGCTGCCCCGCTCACTTGCTCAATTGTTCCTTGGCTTGACAGATAGTAACTATTTTCTGATTGCACAAGGCTGCCAGAAGAGAACAGAATACTGCTGTCCATTGAATTGAATTGAGAATCAAACATGGATAGAGATCCTGAGTTAAAGATAGTTCCACCTTGTGTCAATGCACTATTGTTTGACTGCACCAGTCAGCTCTTGATATCCAAAAGATCTCTCACAAAAGTGGAAGAAGAGATGATACTACATCCATTGCTTATGTAGATAGCACCCCCACTATTTGCTGTATTATTTCTGACTACTGCTGCATTCAGCTGCATCATACCTATTCATGATCAGGATTAATTCTGTTGAAATTACACCTTTTGTATAGATCATCCCTCCCCTCCCAGCAGCAGCATTGTGGGCAAAGTTGCACCCTATGATATGTGATGTTCCCCCACTCCATATAGAACCTCCATCTCCACTGGAAGAGCAGAAGGAAATATTGCTATGTGCCACTGAAAGCACTCCTGATGTGTAGATACATCCTCCCTGAGAACTTGCCCCTCTGGATAGAACAGACTGATTGATGCTCACAACACTGCTGGCATTGCCATAGATTGAACCTTTGTTTATCAATAATGGAATGTCATTTGGTATCACCTCCATGATTTGCAGCAGTGTTGCCAGTGAGAGTGTCTGAATTGAAAGACAGGATTCCCCCATCAACAGCCACAGCACCTCCTTGGTTTGAAGCATAATTGTTGAGATAAATGTTCTTTGTGCTGAAAAGGCTTGGGTGGCCTCCTTGTAATTGAATTGCCCCTGCAGTACCCAAGTTAGTGTCAAATGTGTTGCCATTCAGGGTGAAAATGTAGGTAGTTGCACTGTTGATGTTGATAGCTCCTAAGGAAATAAGAAAGGTCATAAATTGTCCACACACCTGCTCCTAGTGTTGCTATGTTGTGGGAGAATTGTGTGTTATTCACAAACATTTTTGTCAGTCCATTGGAAACATTGATGATTGCTGGCAGACTGTCAGTCTTTAAACTCACCACAAACACAACTCACCAAGTGCACTGATGTTCAAAAAGGTAGAAGAAGATATTGAGAGAGATTGTATGTTGTCTATGTACACCATTGATGTATAACTAGTGACATTATTGAATATCATTCCATTCATCTGTACATCCATTTAGACTTTCAAACCTAGATGAAATCTCACTGAAAATGAAGCCAAATTGGATAATTGGATGGTGATACTTCCACTCAAAGAAGATGAGGTGCTGACCAAATTCATGGTATTACCATAACCACTATAGTTCAGACCCAATTGATTGAACTGTCCAGAAATGTAGAGAGTGATGTTGTTTGAGAAGGTGGCAGCATCAGAAAAGACTTTTGATGCATTGCTGGACGGATAAATAGTGAAGTTGGTCAAGCATGAATTTGTCCAGTCAGGTGTGTTGAGATAAGCAGTATTGACCAGTGAACAATTCCCAACAGAAATATTGTTGGCCAGAATGACTGTTTACATCATCAGTCTGTGAGAAGACGCTGGACTTCACTCACAGTAAGAACCAGGGATCATGGAAAGATTGATGACATCAAAAGATCTTCCACTCATCCATGAGGGAATTGTGGCGTTGATATTGGTGAAGGCAAAATTCATGGAAGAGATTCTGATACCATCAGATGATATGCTGTACAGAAATCTTACAGGGTGGAGGATAGATCAATGATGGGACCAAAGAGGTTCATGTTGTTGAGGCTGAGAGATTTCAAGGCATAGCAAGAAGTCAATGAGGGAGGAATATTGGATGTGATGGCATAATTGTAACCTACATTGAGTGATATGACATTGATCAACTGTCTACTGTGAGAGAATACATGGATGATGCACTTACGTAGTTGAAGAGATCAGGTATATTCCCATCCATCAGATTGTAAGACAGATCAATGGTCTGTAAGGCCAGGTAACAGTTCAGATCACTGTTCCATGGAGTCAACAAGATGGATCAATTGAGAATCACCTGAAAGGACTACCAGTGATAGAATTCTGTGAGAGGGTGAGAGTGAGCAAGCTGGATGGGAAAATGTTCCAAGATTTGACGTTCAGCTGGTTGTTGTCAAGGTACAGGTAAACCAGTTGATTCAAGGCGTTCAAAGGGGGGATGTATCCAGTGAGATTGTTATTTCTGTTGCTGTCAGTCATATTTATCACTCCATTCTCCTCACCTGAGATTGATAGATTGTAGGCTCGTCAGGCTTGTAATAGAGGTGGGAATAGATCCTGTCAGACTTCGATTTGACAAGTCAATGGCAGTCACACGCCCGTAACCATCACAGGTGATACCACTGAAAGTGGTACAATAGCTTGTGTTCCCAGGTGGGACTGTAATGGTGTCATCATTTGTCATCATCACACTCCTTACCTCCGAGAGCAGTGTAGAGATTAGATAGAGCGTTGTAGAATGGGAACTGGGTATAAGGAATGATTGCCATGGAAGTGGCGTTGATTGTGCGGCCAGTGAATGAGTTGGTGGAGACAAGGTTGACTGTGATGGTGATGTTACCATAGGGTATGGTGGAAGATAACGTTGCATTCAGGCTGTAGACCGACGAAGTGATGCCCGTGACAATCTGGTTGATGATGGGCCGTCCGTCCTGACCAAAGGCAGCCACCAGCAGCTGACCATTGCCCACATTACCCAGGTTGAGGTAGAGTTGACATAAGGATGTGATACCATTGCCTGTGCCAGGAACATCAAAGATTGACGCAGAGATTGAGGGTAGGTCGTAGATGTAGTGGTGATAAGCCATTGATCCGTCTCCAGATTGATAGACAAAAATGTCATCTCCAGTACCCGCAGGTACAGTCACTGAGAGTTGAGTGGTGAGGCAGCTGACAGTGATTGGAGAAGGAGTGGAGGCCCAGTACCAGGAGCAAGAAGAGTTGACGTAAGAAGGGAGGAGATTCACTGTCACGACACTTCCTGACGTGGGACGAGCTCCTACAATCTATAGACAAGTCAGTATATGTTGAGGAAGAAATTTGAACAGTGGTTGAAAGCGATCTCACAGAAATGATGCTGGCCGTGAACCAAGGAATACCCGACCACGACTCGTTAAGTTGTCCGTTGGGAAGAAGGAACAGAGAGGTGGAGTTCATGTTGGCTGCCCCGTATCCATTCGTCCAGGACAGGGGTGTGGTACTTGTATTGTCGTAGATGTAAATACTTCCGTTGAGGGACAGGCCCAGATATACGGATGGATTGTATTGGGGGGTGTACCAATTCCCCGTATTCCACACGGGGAAAGAAGGATCGCTGGCTCTGACCATCTGAAGTTGAGTCGATTGGTACCAAGAGAGGGCGTATTGACCATCAGAAGAGACAAGACTATTCGTGGTGCCGAGTGTGGACGTTGTTGTGGATGTGTTGGTGGATAATGATGTGTAACCCGATAGCGGTGGACCCCACAGGACCGTTGTAGATGTCTTCTGATTCATGCAGACGGCCACGATGGTCAGGTTGGAGAGGGGTGGGGTGTTTGGTACAGTCAAGATGGTGCTCCATGAATCCATCTGGCCTGTCAGGTTTGTGGATAAGATGACAGATCCTGCCATCTGTACGAGGATCTGAAGATTCCCTCCAGCATTCCTTCCGGAGAGAGACAGGCTGAATCCTGTGATAGAAGCGGATGTGATGGTGGGAGCGTCGTAGTAGAAGTGATAAGTGGCCGTACCGCCACCCGATTCGAAAGCTCCGCCCGTGTATACGTACAGTACGGTGTCAGTGTTACCCGGTGGGAAAGTTGCTGGGAATGTTCCCAGGTTGCAGGGGAAAGTGGATGGAGTGGAATTTCCGAACGAGTAGGAGCATGAGGCAAAATTTCCGAAATAACCCGAGACTAGTACGCTGCCGCCAGATGTAGAGCGGAGCCCCATGACCTGTTGTGTATCAGAGAATTTTATCGAATGAAACGTTACCGTGGTGATGATGGAGCTGGTCCAGTTGTATCCGGGACCATTCAGTATCAATTGACCCACTTGGCTCAAAGAGAGAGACATGCTGATGTTGGTGTAACAGGTCGTAGTGTTCGTCGACCAATACATCCCCAATCCACTGTTCGATAGAACCATATTGCCATCTACAACGCGTCAATCCTTCACCTCTCGTTCATTCATCACCCGTCTGTAAGCTGAGATAATTTTTGGGATTGATCGCGCTGCTGTTGGATGACGTCCAGATGGAGAAGTTGGGTTCGTTGGCTCGGTAGATGACCATGGAGTATCCCACGTTGAAGGTGAGGATGTACTGACCATCGGTGGATACGAGGGGTGAGCTCAGTGCATTAAATACGTACGGGCTTGTGAAACTGACCGGACCGATGTAGACTGCAGGCACGTAACTGATGTAAGCGTTCTGTGCCCTGCCGTTGCTCGCGTTCACCCGAACGACCAGATTGGATGCAGGAATGGATGCTAGAGGTACCACGGCGCTCCACGTTCCATTGAAGCTGGACCTGAAGAGCGATATGGTCATAGGGATGGGTCTGGCGAGTGGGTCGGTGGGGCTGGGAGTCAAGAGGGTGTCCACTTGGATGAAAGATGCTCCGTAGGCGTTGATTCCTGTGAGGAGGAGGTAGTTGAGGGAGATGGATGTGGAAGTGATGACGGGAGGATCGTAGGTGAGGTTGAGGGAGAGTACTCCATAGCCAGAGAAGAGATAGAGAGTCTGGTAGGGATATTGGTTGCCCAGGATAGCAGGGGGAAGAGTGACGTTGAACGATGTCGTGCTGCAGGGAATGGATTTTCGTTGAGAACCAAAAGACCAAGAGCAGTTGTTACCGTTCAAGCTGAAATTTGCGTTGACGGTCAGGGGACCGCCAAATAGATTCCTAGGACCCACAACCTAACCGGGATCAGGAAGGAATGTAGATGGAGAATTGAGTCTCACACTGGAGATGGAGCCACTGCTCCACGAGACGTTGGGACCCGATAAGATGAGACGGCACTGTGTGTCCAAGACGAACGTGACGTTCAGGTTTGTGAGACCAGTGTTGGTGCGGGTAGACCAGAGGGATGTAGTGAGAGTGGAATCGCTGTACAAGACCAGATTTCCATCTGGAAGGGGTGAATCGATGAAGAATGCGAGAAAGATCACCTCCTTGGACGAACAGATTGGGCTGAGAGGAGAGACTCAGGGGAGATATGTCTGGAGTCCACAATTGACTGTTGGAAGAACAGTTGATAGAGAAGCCTGAAGGAGGAGAGACGGTCAACGAGTTGAGACCGTCGATGGAGATGAGAGGACGAGACTGATTGAAGATGATACCACTGTTGACCACGGCAATGGAGCTGGTGTTGGTGATGCTGTAGACGGGTGCCGTGTAGTTATTGATGTAAACGAGACAAGACTGCCCTCCCAATGTCGTAGCGTTGATGGTGACCGTGCCGACCAGATTGGCGGGAAGATTGAAAGATAAGCTCCAAGGCTCCTGGAGGTTGGGGAACTGGAAGGTGTATTGATTCACCGCCACGCTCAACCACCCTCCAGCATTGTTTCCCGTCATGGAAACTGCTCCCACTACCACGGAGAGGGTTGTGATGGTTGGAGGGTCGTAGTTGAATCGGTACATGCAGATACCACCTCCAGAGAAGTAATTGAATACAGTTCCAATGGAACCAGCAGGGTAGGTAACATTGAACAGAGTCATTGAACAGCTGATGGAAGTGGCTGAAGCGTTGCCGAAAGACCACGAGCAAGAGCCGGTCTGGTAGACACTGGGAATAACCGAGATGGAGACACTACCCCCCACGGTGGGACGAGGAGATGATACCTGTCAGGATGTCAGGCGAGAAACGATTGAGGGGTACAGACCGATAAGATGGTGCAGGTGTTCCATGCGGCATTTCCTACGCTCTGCGAGATGACACCGTTGGAGAGCATGTACAGTGAGACGGAACCGTATCCGAGGAGATTGTTGTTTCCAGTGGCCCAGAGGCCAACTGCGGAGGGTGGACTGGGCTTGTAGGCCACCAGATTTCCATCGGATTGGATCTGTAGATAAGCGTTGGGAGTGTATGGCCAATCGGGTGTGTTGGGCTTCCAGATGGGGAAGGTGGGATCGCTACCCCTGTACTCCCGCACTAAACCACTGCTGGTCACATTGAGGGAGTACTGTCCGTCTGTGCTAACCAAACTGAAGCCGTAATAGACCGATCCTGGCCCCGGGCTGACGGATAGAAGAGATGAGGCTCCAGTGAAATATGGCTGGTTGTAGAGGAAGGTCGTCGAATTCCCCACGTTGTTGAAAGAAGTGGCCACGATGACGAGAGCTCCTGAGCTGACCACACTGGGAATCTGAATGTTGCTGCTCCACGCGCTCGTGAACCCGGTCACATTGTAGCTGAGGATCGTATTTCCGTTCTGGGTAATCTTGATGTTCAGAATGAGCCCAGCGTTGTTTCCCGCCATGGAGAGAGTGTAGTAGTTTTGAGAGACAGAAGTGACGGTGGGTGGATCGTAGAAATAGTGGTATGTGGATATGCCTCTGGCGGCATAGACAGAGATGAGGAAATCACCACCACCTGGTGCGATATTGAGGCTGAAAGAACCGGAGGAGCAGGCGACAGTGGTGTTGAAGACAAAGTTGTAGTCGACGCGGCAGTTGGTCTGACCGGGAAAAGCGCCAGAGATCGTGACGGTGGAGCCGCTGGTGGGTTTACTTCCGATGGCCTATTCAGAGTGAGAAAAAGAACGATCGCGACGCTGATCATGCCGACACGATCAGAAGATGATGCATGATGAGATGATGATGAGCACGGTGGTGAACTCACCGAACTGATGACACTGCTATTCCATCCCCTTCCGTTACTAACTTGCAATTGTCCTTGATTCGTGATAGAGAGAGAATAAGAAGAAGGTGTTCCCGTCGGTGCCGAAGAATTCCAAGCGAGGACGTTCGCGGCAGAATAGAGCGCCAGACTTCCATCTACAACTTGTCACCATGACGTCATCACACTTCCTCACCGCTCAGTACCGAGAAGGTGCTCGTTGTAGAATTGTAAGGAGTGGTGAGGTCAGGTCTCCACACGTCATTGAACGGATCCCTTGGAGAGAACAGACGCAATTGTCCATTAGGTGTGAAAGTGAGGTAGAAGTTACCGCTGGATGAGACGAGGGGCAGGAGACCTTGAATCAGAGCCGCACTCACTGCGTTGGTGAGAGTGACTGGACCCGATAGAGGTTGCTGGTAGTTAAGGGTAATCGTAGTCTGCTGGTAGTATGCCAGAACGGTGATATTCATGGGACCGGACGTGATGTTCGTGGGTAATTGTATGTTACTGCTCCATGCGTTGATCTGTCCGGTGATATTGTACTGGTAGACTACCGTTGTGTTCTGCACGATGGTGATCTGTAGATTCGGCCCCGCATTTGTACCGGATAAGAGGATGGTGTACAGCTGCTGATTGGCGACCACCGTGGGAGGATCGTAGAAGAGATGGTAGCTCAATACGCCGGACCCCGGGGTTGTCGTGGTAACTGTCAAGCTGATGTCTCCAGCGCCAGGTGGGAAGATGACATTGAACTGACCGCTTAGGCAGTTGATGCCGCGCGTGACGTTCAATGGGGCTGAACTCCAGTAGTAAGAACATGTGGAAGCGAAAACTCCGGTGATATTCAGGTTCCCTCCTGATGTGGATCGAGGGCCCAGGGATACCTAGATATTTTCAAAGAGAATTCTGGGTCCAGGGGTAACTTACTGCCGTGATGACTGGACTGGACCAAGTAGAAGTGTTTCCGCCGATGATGATCTGTCCCGATGTCGTGACTGTCGCATTGCATGAAGCTCCGACGGTGTTGGATGAAGAGAGCCACCAGGTTACGGGCACATAAAGATAAAATCTACAATCTGTAGGAGATGAGACGGTTGCATGTCGGTTGGTCTGTCGATGGATGGATGGATGAGATGGAGTTGGACATGTGCTCACCGTTCCTCAATAGTACGGCGGCGTTCGTCTTTGGAGGGTAAGGATTCGTGTCGGGGGTCCATAACGAAAAGTTAGGATCTGTGGAAGACACGAGCTGAAAGTTGCCGGTGCTGGACAACTTGAGAGCAAATTGACCATCGGAGGACACGAGAGGTTGACTATATTGCGTTATGTTGTATGGTGCCTGGTAACTATAGAGAGCGGGTACTCCGCTGAAGAGAGCGCTGGCACATGAGAGACCCAGAAAGAAGAGGATGAACCTGCAATAGCATGAGCTACAAGCACACAGTTCATCGCCCACCGTATCATTGTGGTCATTCTAACAGATTTTTTGGTGGAAGGCAGTGATTCAAAAGAGAGATGAAAATCGTCTAAGGTAGGCCTGGCAGCGCAAAAGGATTGCCGACACTCAAGATTTCCTTCATTCTCTCGCTGCTGTTTGGCACCTCATGGTCCGTTTCTATGGTACTTTACTTTCCAAAATAGATTGCTGCCTTGTTTGTCGTTGGCAGCGGGTCGGTAAGGATGCCCTCAAGGTAGATCATTTCCTATGGCTATCCCTACACCCTCAGACCATATTTGTACAATCATTCCACAGGTGACCCTTGGTGTCGAATACAAGGTGATGATCACCCACAGTGGACAGGTTTCTGTTGGCGATATGATCTCATCACAGCACCATTCAAAAGTGAGCTTAGGAGTTGAATCCCTACGAGAATATAAGTCCATTTAGTCCTAGAGAGGTCACCGCCCAGATCCAAATGATTGAAACAATCGCTCACCTAACCATTGTCGCAAATCACGATTGAAGACGAGAAGTCTTGAAGTAGCTTTAAGAGAGGCGGCTTCTCCATATCAATGCAGTGGTGGATCTGATTGATGATGTCTGTTGGCTCAGATCTGCGTGGTGGATGCAATACACTCATTTATTTTATTTTATCAACCATTTCACAATGACAACACTCGACACAGTACAAAGAGGAATTTATACATTCAATAACATCATTCAGTTATCGAAATTCATCCAAAATGGGACAAGTCCCGCCGAGTGCCATCCAACGATGATAAATATTCAATAAAGTGTACGAATGCACCAAAGCTGCCGCAAACTGTCCACGATCAGATCGATGATGTTCGTGATGGTGACTCACGACAAAGATGTGCCAGAACTGATGACTGTTGAACCACAGATCAAACTTGCCAGGAAAGACACACTCTGGAAACTTGGTGACGTAGATGATGAACCCCAGAGTGTAGAGGGCACCCATCATCAACATACCAAAATAAATATCCTCCTGCTCGATCATCGTGTCCTCAAGCAGCTGATTCAATGTGAGTCAAACGAGACACTCTGATGACTCACCATCTGTTTGAATTCCTCCAGCCTCTTGATGAATACCGAGTGTGTGACCGGAATGATACCGACAGCCGCAGTGGATGCAAAGAGACCCGTTCGAACCATCTTGAATGAATCCGCGTGGAAGAACTCGCAGAAACTTCCGACCATGGAGGTGATGCCCAGTATGGCCATGCAGGAGAGGTATAAGATCTATCTGTGTGAATCAAATGGGAGGAGAGGAGAGCTCACCTGCCAGAACGGGTGGCAGTAGAATGCGTAGAAGATGGCGGGGGCAGCGCTTCCGAGAATCAAACCGGAGATGCCGGTGTAATCGAGGCGAGCCACACACACCATCGTTCCCTCGCTGTGACAAGAGAACAAGTGATATCCTGGTGGTAATGTCAACATCGCAGATCGGCGGTATGATGATCGATCGATGGTGGAAGAGGAAGGAAGCTTACCTGCACTGGATGCCATGCACCATTGAAGGGAGACCCAATAAATAAAAAAGAAGAATCGGCAGGCAAAGTGCTCGCCGGACAGTTGAATGACGAAGGCGTTCCCGCCCCAGAGGAAGAAGAAGAGAAAGCCCAGTAGATGGGTCCAGCAGTTACCCGTCTCATTGTGGATCTGGAACAATGATCGACAGATATCACTGTACCTCAGTCCTTTGGATCGGATGAGCTTTCAATGGGAGATATGGAACTCACCAGGCCTTCGATAGCCGGAACGGATGAATTCGTTGAATTGAAGCCAGCCGGGAACTTCCTTGTAGTCTAATAGAAAGGTGTACTGCATGATCAAGTCTTCTTCCTCCTTCTTGCAGACTTCCTCCTCTTCTTGTCTCAATCCCAGTGAGGATGTGAAATTGGCCAAGGCCGTTGACGCTTCTTTGTGATTGATGGTGCTGCTGACTCGGAATCTCAATCGATCGACACCATCGGGGAATGCTTCCCGCTCGGTCGAGATTCTCATGTCCATTGTTGATGCTGAATCTCTGTCAGCACTTTTATCCATGTGTCACGACCGTCGGGTGTTTCACCACCCATTAACTGAAAGCGATTGACTGTGATATGTGATGCTCACCTCTTGTTGAGTCAGAAGGTAGATGTGTGGATGATATGTATTAGGTTGTGGATTTGATAACTTTCTCTGTTCAGTTTGCAGTTTTCCGTCCTCTCTTCTCGAGGCGCACCTGTCGTTCGGAAGAAACAGATGATGTTTCATTGTAGACTGACATCCGGGATTGTCTTCATTCCCGAGTTAAGCCGCGTTGGTTCCTGCCTGAGTCGGACTTCACCGGCCGGATGAATGAAATAACGTAGACATCCCTTACAGACTGAAAACTCGGGCACCCGCCGTGGGCGAACACATGTGTTTCACACCACATTAATGAAACTATCTCTTTCATCAATCGTCTTCTTTAATCTTCATCGCTCTCCGTCTGACTCTCTTCGCTGTTCGAATCGTCATCGTCGGGGAGTCTCTTGAGTATCGTGAAGAAGAGGGGTCCCCAACCGTGTCCATCATCGGGGAGGACAATCCAACCGTATTTCGTTCTCTCTCCGATGGCCCACTCTCTTCGCATCACCTTCTCTCTTCAGTTCTATATCTCTAAATAGATAGAATGGTTCTTGGTTTCGAATCTTCAGATGTGGAGTGTGAAATCATCCTTCATCTCACCTCAATGTTGATCTTTGATTTCTTCAATATCTTTTCGATCACATCGTCATTCTCTTTCGTGCTGATGGAACATGTTCCGTAGACCACCAATCCATTGACACGAACGGCCATGATGGCCGATTTCAATATCTTCAGCTGCTCTTTCGATGCATTTCCCGTCTTCTTTGGTGTCCACTGCAATCACTCAGCACTCCCTCATCCATTCTCAGACTCACTTTCAAAAACTCTGTCATGTCTTTCAACAGATGTCTCTCTGATGAACATGGTGCATCCACTAGAACTCGGTCGTATCTTCATCGGTGAGTGCTGAGGATGATGGTCACACAGTGATCTGAATCTCACACCTCTCTTCTTCTTCCCAGTGTGTTCCGTCTCTGCTGGTGACGATGATTCTGTCCCTCTCCTTGCCCTTTGGAACGTAATCCCACACCACTTGCTTCAATCTCCTCTTGCGATCTGGCGCGATCTCGTTGGAGGTCAAGGTGGAGCCCATTGAGGTCAAGTGCTGCATGATCGCCAGAGTCTTTCCTCCTGGTGCCGCACAGATGTCCAGCACGCTGTGATCTGCAGCTTGTCACTCTTCATCTCCTCCTTCTTCTCACTTGGCTTCAAGTCCAGTGCATCGACAGCGAGGAGTGATGCGGCGTCGAGGGGGTAGTACATGCATACACCCTTCTCATCCTGTTCTGTCTTAGTTCCTCTGATTTCTGATGCGTTCGATTCTTCACCTTTGGTGGTTGGGGAAATCGTTCGGAGCTGATGAAAGCGGGGATGGATATGTAATCTAATCTCTCGAGTGCGGGAAATTGACTGATCGTCGCTTGTGTGGCTTCTTCCGAACAGAACCTTCTCTGGATGAGAGATGAAGGAGGGAAGAGACACACCGATTGACCAAGCAACAGTGACGTCCAGGTTTCTGTAGGGCTTCGAGAAGTTTTGGCCACCTGAGAAGAATGAGCGAAGGTTATGGAGGGAAAGATGAAGGATAGATGGTCACCTCTCTTGTCCGTATATGGCCTCGAAATAGGTGTTGAACGCTCTCATGGTGGATTCACGCAGATCCTTCTCTTTTGCCAACTCCTTCTCCTTTTTCTTGGATACTGACTTGCCTTTGGCAGTCTGATTCTGCTGTATGATCAACGAATGTGTCATTCTCTTGGGATCACCTGCTTCTTCTGTCTCTGGTGGCGATTACTCTTCACTTCCTCTTCCGAATCACTACCTTCATCTTCTATATTCAGAGTCTCAGCCTCTTTTGTTATGTCAGACACATCAGCCATCGCGTTTGTGATGCGATTGTGATGTGATGTGATGTGGAATATTTATTTTTTGGAGATGAGCGAGGAGCAAAGGGCATGCATAGAAGACCTTCCACATGATATGCTATGCCAGATTTTCAATCTCATCCCAATAGGTCTTCATCTCCCCCTTCATTTCGTCTGTCGCAGATTCCGGAGTACAGTGAGACAATTCCAACCACCAAAGAAGGTCACTGCTCGTTGGAACTTTTGGGAGGAATCGTCAGAATCAGTCGAAGAGCTCTGTGCAATCGGTGGACACCTCCATCTCTTACGTTGGATCCACAGTGTGCTTAACTATCCACTCACCAACAATGGATTCGCGTTGTGTTGTCTCGCCGCTCAACACGGACACCTGCACATTCTCGACTATGTTCGTTCGATAGAATGCGTCTGGGGAGGAACTGTTTATGTTCAAGCCGCACGTGAGGGACACCTGAATATCCTTCAATACGCTCACGAACATCACTGTCCAATAGGAGATGATTGGGACAGCTCCACAGATGGGAAGGTGAGCCAAGGAACCATCCTCACGTCTAAAGAGAGAAAGAACGCGGCCGTATGGGCAGCCAGAGGAGGACATCTGGACGTGTTGAAGTGGATCATGACCCACCATGCTGACTGGTGGGATGAGGTGGAGGTCTGTAAGGAAGCCGCCCGAGCAGGCCACGCAGAGATCGTCCGCTGGGCAGACGAGAACGGATACCCCATCGATTTCAGCCCCTTAACTGCCGCTGCTGTCTCCTGCAGTTTTCCCTTCCTTCAGTGGATCTATGAAAAGGGAGGAATATTATGGACTGGTGTGTTCTCTCTTCGATTTGTATTGATCTTTCAAGGCGTGTGCGCTGAGGCGGCGAGGTTAGGGAAGATGCAGACGTTAGATTGGTTGAGAGGTCACGGCTGTCCTTGGGACAAGGAAGTCACAGTACATCTTGCCCGGAATGGAATGCTCGATGAATTAGAGAAGGTTCACAGAGAAGGGTGATCTCCTCTATCCTCTTCAATGTCCACTCTTTCACGCTCTCTCTTCCAACCTCTCCTCACATCATCAAAACAGATGTCCTTGGGATCAAGAGACATTCTCGGCCGGTTTAGAATGTTCACCGCAAGTGGCCGAATGGTTGCTGAATCACGGATGTCCCGTCAATCGGAGGAACAAACGTCTGGCCATCGACGCATCCGAGAGAAATGCCGTCCAAGTGGTCCATTGGCTCCACTCGAACCACTTTCCCGTCTCAGATCTCCGCTCCAGTGACACGGACACGTTAGAGGCACTCCATCGCCTGGGCTTCTCCATCGATCGTCATCTCCTCTTGGTCTATCCCCTCCCTGACGTCTTCCTCTGGTGCCTCAACCACCGATTCGATATCGAGGAGCAGCACGTCCTGCGATTATTTCAGCCACTCTTTGAATGTTACACTGGATCCAAGACGCCCCCACAGAAATACGACGCATCGTTCGTGTTCAAGGAATACATCAAGAGGGGTGGACCTTGGCCCAGAAATCTTCTGGACGTACTGGTCAGGGAGGAGGACGTAGAGCTACTGCAGTGGTGTAGAGATGAGGGGTGTCCGATGGAGGGGGTAGATCTGATGACAGCATTGATGCATAGCTCGCAGAGAGTTCTGGAGTGGGCTGTCACGTCGGGGCTAGTGTCGCAGCCTCAAGAGGGAACGAGCCTGAGGAAGCATATCGCACAATGTGCTCGAGATGAAGGAGTGTCAGACGAACTGTACAGATGTGTATATAAACCGATATGACCGTGCTTAGTCAGGATGAACAACATCAGATGCGTTTCGTATTTATTGCTTATCCTCGGCATCAGAAGCATTCTTTCCCTGAGGCTTGTTTCCTTGAACAAAGTTGGATGTAGCGGTCGTCGCGTCGCTGTTCTCACATAAGCAACAACAGAAAGTGATAGATTCACCTGACGGTCTGGCCAGCACCAGAGAAGAGACCAGCGGCAGTGTTACCGATGAGAGAAGCAGCAGAGCCCACAGCACCAACAGCTGCGCTGACACCATCAGCAGCGAGACCTACGCCCTTGGTGGTGGTGTCCACAGCGAAATCCTTTGTGCCGACGGCTCCATTGTAGGCAGCGTCCTGACGGGCGATGTTAGAGGAGAACATGATGGCTGCGACTCACCGACATCTGAGAGAGACCGCTCTTCTGTTCTTTCTGGGTGTTATCGTTGGAAGACATGTGTGAGATTGTTGTGTAGTTGCGTTGTGTCCGTTTTTCGTGTTTGTGGTTTCGCAAGCCCTCAAGATTTCATCCAATTTTCTCATCTCATCTACATTGCGTACGTCTCAAGCGATTCACGAGGAGATAAATCCAATTATCAAATAGAATGATTCACACAGACTTTCAAAGAGCGATTCATTGTCCTATCTGTTGTAAAAAGTCTCTGATAGCATTCTTTGGTATTGAGACGGCATCAGTTGAGATGGGGAGACCATCATCCAACCTCCTCTCCAATCTCTCGATTCTCCCCGATAGTCCTATCAGAGTGTTCTTGATGAACGTTAATTCCGTCATCAGATTGGCATCCTGTTCTCTTCAATCTCCCATTCATCTCTTTCCTCACTCACTGATGAGATGAGTCCTGTGTTGACCTGATAAGGTGCAGGAACGGGTGGTTCTATCGTGTTGACCACATTGTTCTGATATGTATTGATGGGTGTGTTCTTGAAGACGAGAGGATTTGTAGAGACATGGGTTGCATCGAGTGGTTGAGGAATGATGGCCGATCGACCCTCGATGATGTCCATGGGATTCATTTCGTAATCTTCTCTCCATTTTCGAGGCAGGCGATGGAGGTTGCAGCACTTGTAGGCTTTTAGAATCAATTCTTTCCTCTGCCTAGACGTCCATTCGTGTATGCTCGAGGATATCTGATCGGTCGGTAGAGATCGTACCCAAGATTTGAAGTTGTCTAATTTGTATCGATTGATGATGCTATCCCTCAATCAGCGGTATACAGGATGATCATCATGGACTCACTCTTTCGAGAGGGATATTCGACCGTCTAACGTCTTTCCCCTAACTGTCTTGACACTGTATTTGATCCTCTCTCTGACTGATTTACACAAGGACATCAATTCGAATAATTCCACATCGTCCATATCTCCTATCTTCTTCCGTGAGAGATGTCCTTTCCCCCTTCGAACGAGATATCCTTCCAATTGCTCTGCAGAATGCTTCACGACTTCCTGCTCAGAAGGTCAAAGGCTACAGCCTGCTACGATTGACATACCTTCAGAGTCAATTGTGGAGGATTGAAAGAATCAGATGGTTGTCCTACATCTTCCTCCAGCTCATCTTCCGGCTCAAGCACTTGAGGATCGTGAACCAATTCATGTTCATGGACTTCATCGTCTCCGACGAGCGAGAGGCGGTGGAGTTCACGATCTGTTGCTGACATATTTTCTGTGATGGATAGGATAAATAATAGGATTGCTCATGTCAACAGATCTCCGAGATCACATCGCGAGTAACAATGAGCTCAAATAAGGTCATATTCAGATGTCCTAATATCAATTGTCTAGCCTATCATACGGGATTAAACACTGATCTCAAAGAGTATAATCATCCAGTGGGTGATTCCTACGGCTGCTCTCTCGAATGGTATCTCATCTCTGCCTCTATCGATGACTAAATAGTAACAGCCCTCTCTGTAGCGTTGCACTTTTATTGTGTGACGTATGCATGGACTTCTTTGATGGCTCAGAGGTGAAACAGAACCAAGCTTGGGTCGAATCGATCGCACTTCCAAGACATTCCACACCATTGAAAGATCAACACAAGAATGAACTCTTGGAGGAAACTCCAGATCGCCACCAGACGGTGAGAGACGAAGCGACGATGAATCGAAACGAAGAAGAAACTGACGGAAATAGAACAAGAGGAGGAAGATGGGGCACGTGGGTGTCATCTTTGATGATCATCCATTAGACGACAACCTCGAGATGACTCATTACTCAGAATCAGACGGTGAGAGACATGAAACCGACATCAACACTCAACGAAGAGACAGATAAGGACGTCACTTTTGACAATGCATCCCCCGATGGTGAGAGAAATCGAACGAAGAAGATTAACGGGAGAAGGAGGGAAGAACGAGAGCAAGAGCCCATCTCCAATGGGAGCCCAGAGAACACCGAGGAGAGAAGAAGAGAGGAGAGGACACGAAGACATCTTGTACCTCTCACCCTGCATCCGCTGTGGATCATCTAACTTATTCGATCGACATCTCAGACGTTCGTTGAACTTATCTCCTCTGTGGCCCCTCTCTTGGGTACACGTTGTGAGTCTTTCATCTCTTTCATCATCACGAGATGTCATCGTCATCTGATCATCGTGTGGCTGAGATGAGAATAGAGAGCGATACAGAGGAATATCATCGGTAACGTGTACAATCAAAAGAAGCATCGATTATACGAGACATTATCTCGAGATAAGCCAAATTCTGTGAAACGGACCTTATTCGTAAATCCCATGGTGTATGTAACGATAGACGACGACACGTGAGAATCTGAATGGAAATTAGATCACCGATATCATCATCGTCTTCCTCTTCGTCGGGTAAGATCGTATCGTCCAGCGAGGAGAGCACTGATCCATTGAGCATCAACATCCTGAGGGTGAGCATGTGATGATCTACAGATCTGAAGATGAGAAGGAGCAAATCGAAACATTAGAGCAATTGTCGAGCTATCAAGCGGATTCAGAATTCATCTCGATGATATCGGAGAGAAGAGGTGGTAAATATGGTTTCTCTCACACTCACTTGATCATGCTGCAATCTCTCTACAAAGGGAGAAAGGAGGTACTCAATAGTCCATACGTTCCATCACTCATTTCATGAAAGGACATCTTCGATATGTGCAGTACGTTCTTATCCAACATACCAATGCAATGGCATAACAGAACGCACCAAGAACAGATCGTCACCTTACTGAGGAGATCACAATCCATGGTGAGAATGAAAGTGAGGATGAAACTGAGAGACGCAGAAATGTGATTCTACGGTGGAAATAACGACGCCTGAGGGGGCGATTCAGAAGGTTAAGACGAGCAATGTACTGAAGAACATCCTCTCAGTCAAGTTGAAAGAATTCAGGTGATCTGCATGAAGAGACGATTGTCTAACGATGTTCAGTAGGTCATCGGTAGATTCAAAGAATTGCAGACACATCCTGGCGATCATCAATGATGAACTGCAGGCACTGTACAGGAGTATGTATAAGATGAGATCGATAACGATGGAGAGACCATCCAACACGTGAGATGCATCTAGAAGAGGGAGGGACTGACGTGATCAGATCGAACTCGTTGGATAAATTGAGATCAGATCTGGACGCCTACGAGAAGGACATCGAACTGCGATCGAAGGCCGGTCTCTGGTTGATGCTGGCTCGAACGGTCGCTGCCTTCATCAAATAGAAACGCTTGTATCTCGATCTTCATTTATCTACGAGGCTTTCTGCTGACCCAGACCAAGAGAACGACCAAGAGGATGTTGAACACCCAATAAGCGATACCGATACCGAAATCCCTCCACCGATGAGATTCAGTCCAGGGAATGGTCTCGTAAAAGTCTGAACCTCTCTGGTAGCTGCAGTATCCACAGTCGCTCGTGGCGTTCGGATCTTGAATGTAACCACTGGCCGTTCGCATGAAATCGTCCGTGTATTGACCGCATGTGAGGTTGGGGGGAGGCTGGAAGACATACAGATCTTCCGCCGAGCAAGTGACTCTGACGTCAGTGAGGATGTCGGTGACGAATCCCTCCAAGAAGTAACGGAAGGGGTCCAGTGGGTACATCCATGATCTCCAGAAGTAAGGCATGTTGGCGGGGGGTTGTAAGATACCACAGAAGAGGAAGAGGAAGACGACCAAGAGGGGAAGGAGGAGCATGGCCTGGACGATGTTCATGGCAAAGGCGGCGATGGCCTGACCGAAGGCGACACAGTAGAAGAGGAAGAGGACGAAGAGGATCCAGTAGTAGAACCCGTTGATGGGTGTGGAATCTAGACCAGCTGACCAATAGGAGCACACCATGGACAGTGTACCGGCCAGAGTCAGGTAAGGGAGCTCCACCAGCACGATGGATACGGCAAAGGGTAACCAGGAGTAGAATTTACTGCTCTCGTCAGGAGAGGAGAGGAAGTTGAGGCTCACCTGGCATAATCTCTGCGGAAGTACTCTCTCTGCATGAAGAAGATGGGCATGGCATTGAAGATGAGCATGACACCCAAGATGATGGACTGAAAGATGCACAAGATGCGAGACTGAAGGTCCGATGATGAGTTCTGCAGCTGCCAGAAGCTGAACCCGTTGATGAGTCCAACCAGTGCCGATTGCCACAGACGTCCGATGTTGTAGTAGGGATCTCTCCAGTAGACCAGATTCATCCTCTTGTACACCTCCCACGTCTGGTACAGTGTACCCGTGGCAAATTCCGTCGCCTTCTCTTCACCCTTGTTGTCTTCTGCGTTGTCCAAGCTCCTGTTCAACTCGTCCTTCACCGTCTGTCTCTCTTCTGAATCCAACCAGATCTGGGGCCAGTCCTTGTCCGTGTTTCCTGATACTCCCGCTCCGATGGCCTCCAACATGTACTCGGCTGGGTTCTCCTCTTGCGAACAAGTTCGAACGCCGTTCTATGGTCTCGTTAGAATCGATAACGAGTGAGAGTGCATTCTCTATCGAGGAAGATGATAGAGTAGACGTACCTTGGTGAAATATTGAATGAGGGTGGAAGACTGAGGACCGATGTCGCCGAAATAAGCCATCTTTCCTCCTTTGGCCAAGAGAAGGAGACGATCAAAGTGTTCGAAGAGAACCGATGAAGGTTGGTGAATGGTGCACACCAAGGGCATTCCTGCATCGGCCAACTTGCGAATGAACTTGATGATGTTGTACGATGATTGGGCATCCAATCCTGAAGTGGGTTCATCCTGTATGCCTTCAATATCTCCATCTCTCTATGAACGAAAGATCCTCACCAAGAAGAGAATGTGAGGCTTCGCCACCAACTCCATTCCGATCGTCAGTCGTTTCCTCTCCTGTTCCCATCAGTCTGTTCCTTCTCCGAACGATTCTCACCTCAACAGAGATTCCCACACCAGATTCTAACGTTCCGATGAGAGCATCACCCAAGTGCTGCATCTCCATCATGACCAAGATGGTCTCCACGTATCTCTCCTTATCTTCCAGTGGTACGTTGCTTCCCTGTCTCAATTTCGCGGAGAAGAGGAGGGCCTCTCTGACTGTGAGTCCAGGATTGTGAACGTCCATCTGTTCGACGTACCCAGTGATCCTCTCGAAGTCGATCTGTCCCCGTCAATCTCCCTTCTCCCCTTCTCTCTCACCTTCAGAGGCTTTCCGTTCAATCGAACGGTACCTGATACGGTTCCCATGGTCTTTCTCCTGGCCAGCACGTCCAAGAGGGTCGTCTTTCCAGCTGATGTCGTCAGTCGTGACTTTCTTCGAGATCTTCACCTCCGGATGCACCCATGAGGGCTGTCATCTGTCCTGGCTTGATCCAGCCCTCTACATCGTCCAACAACAATCGATCTCCTCCGCCCACCGGTACGGTGTATTTCATTTCCTTCCACATGAACACTCCTCCTTTCTGCCCCTCCATCAGATGTCGTTTGAGAATGGAATGTTCGTACCAATGTGAGAGTGCGAGACATTGAATCGGTGGCCTGTTGTACGAGACGCTGTTGCTCCTTCTCAGTATCTTGGGTGTTCTCCGCGGGAGCCTTCCCTCTCTTGTAGACCTTGTGAGAGTAACCACCTCCAGTGAAGTCGAGGTATTCCATGGCGATCATGTTCAACACGGTGAAGGTGATCCAGAAGAGGAAGATGATCACGATGTTCAGTTGTTGGTGATCCACATCGATCTCGTACGCCTGTAGATATTCAGGAGGAGTGTGACTCTCTATTCTCACCTTCTGCAGGTGATCACGACCGGCGACAAAGCTGGAGCCAGGAGCTGCACCAGCCATGATGCAAGTCTTGTAAGCGGCATCGGTGTAACCTTCTCCCGAAGGAATCGATTGACCCGGTCCAGAACAATCGAAAGAGATGTTCCTCATCTCGTTCGAGAACAGACCCTGAAATCCAAATGCGAAGACGTTGATGTAATAGAACCATCCCAACTGCGGAAGGTCAAAGAGAGAAGGAAGAGAGGTACTCACCCATGGGTGCATCTTTGGTTTCGGAATGATGTAACCCGAGTAAGTGATCATGATCATGAAGACTGCGATCATGACTTGTTGAGCGATGTATACGGATGGACTGGTGTTGGCACACAGACGGAAGAAATTGGCCATGGTCATGGAGAAGATGAAGAGGGTGAAAAGGTGTACAAAGTATTGGCCTGCCGTCTGTGACAACTGCCACATGAAGTAGGTGATGAGAGAGAAGAGTACCACTTGTGTCATCATCACGGGTATGTCGGCGACGACCTGTTCTCTAGTCACATCTATACCCTCCAGGTGATGACGCACCTGTGCGATGTGATAAGCGGCCGGGTGATACATGGCGTACGATTTATGTTTCTGTAGGGTTCTACGCCCGAAAAAGGCCATGGGTAATTCAGCCTGAGAAGCCTGGGAGTGGTGAGCAGAGAACAGATCAGAAGAGGATATTCACCCAAGCGTTGAAGATGAGACCACTGAAGATGGCACCTCCACGTGAGAAACCACCAGAAGGATCGCGAGAGAGATTGAAGAAGACACTCCCGTAGATGAGAGCTTGGGCGATGACAGAGAGGTACCTCGTCACCAGATCGAATTTGTCCATCCAGATCAATTGCACTTGTCTCACTGTGAGAGCTTTCACCTGTTCGAATGAATATAGCTTCCACGTCTTCTCTCTCACCTGCTCGAAGAAAGACACGGTGTAAGCAGAAGACTTCCTCGCCCCTCTGGCTCTCGTGTCTTTCACTTCTTGCTTGAACTCTTCGAAGGGGCTCTCCTTCACGATCACTTCTTCGTATTGCTTCTGTTCCTCCAATATCTCCTTGTATTGTGTCGATCTGATTCAAATGAGAAACGACAGAGAGGGAGGAGATCGTCCTCACTTCTTCCAGGCGGCTTCAAACTCGAAGGAAGTGGTGGGAGCAGTGTCTTCGAACCCCTTTCTGATCTTCCTCTCTTGAAAGTTGGTCACTCCCGTTAAGAAGTCGGGTGTTGATTTTCTGGGTTCGCACTCGAATCCGAGGGAGATGAAATAGTCCTTGGCCTTTTCCACGGGGCCGAAATAGATGACTCTTCCCTTCTCCAAGATGATCACCTTCTCCATCAGTCCCTTCCTCTCCTCTCCTCTCACCTTATCGAATTGATTGTAAATGTTCTCCGATGCCTGATAGAAGGAAGCCACCGTCGTCTTCTTCATCGTATCGGTCATGACTCTGAGAGCCTTCGTGTAATCGAGGGCAGATGCAGCGTCGAGTCCTCTCGTAGAGCAATCCCAACAACAGACTGCAGGTGATCCCACCATGGCCTCTATGATCGTCATCCTCTTCCTCTCTCCTCCGGATAACCCTCTGACCCATTCGTTTCCGATCAGCTGTCGATGACGTCAAGACACGTCACATTCCATCCTCTCTCACCGTGTCCGCCTGCTTCTTCATGCCGAACATGGTCAATAGGAGATCGAACATCTTCTCTCTGAATTCTTCTTTTCCCTCCTGAGGCAATCGATTCCCGGGGGTCTTTGTCTTGAGAGCAAAGTCGAGCGTCTGTCTCACCGTCAAAATGGGGAAGTGAGAATCTTCTTCTGGTGTGTACACGGCCTCCCCGGAGAATCTTCCAAATTCCTGTTTTTGTCAGATCGTTCCGTCTACAATGCATTCACCTCTGCGGGTACACCGGCGTAGTGTACGCTGCCCTTCACGTCGAGATACCCTTGCCTCTGGTTGGCCATCAATCGTAATAGAGTAGAGCATCCTGAGTCGATCAGCAGGGTGGATCATGCGTTACGTACCTGATCCAGGTCTTCCCAACACGAGCAGCATCTCTCCATCTCTACAGAATGTGTCTACCTCGTGAAGGATGTCGAAGGTCGGTGTGACCTTCGATGCATTTCGGATCCAGTAGAGTGGATTGATGAGATTCCCTAAGAACCGAAAGGGAGTGGACAGGTCGGCCAACACCGACGCGGATGCACCTGAACATCATCAACTATGTCCTGCATCGGTGAAGGTGAGACGGTCCACCTTGTCCGACGACTGTCAGATTTCGAACGGAAACTCCGACTCTCTTGGCTCCCCCTCCAGCTTCCTTCGCCGTGCGCACGGAATTCTCAAAGTAATCCCTCAAGTTGAATCTCTCCGTCGGTTCCGCCTGTTTCTCCGGATCTTTCACTCTCGATCTGATGATATCATCAGCGACCATCAGGTGATCGAACGTCTATATACCCATCGATGGACTGTCTATCGAGTTCTTCTTGTGTCTGTACATATCTCTTGACGCTGTCCTCTACATCGATGTGGACCGGTGTCGGTCCTTCTCCCACCAGGGGAGAGTTTGCCTGGCCGGGGAATGCGACCAAGTGAAACGTCTTATCTTCTTCCATACTTTGGATGAATGAATCAAGTAAGATCGAAAACGTTGGCGGGCGATATCAGCAGGAAGACAATCGCCGACGTCACGGGGCCCGCTGTCCCGATGATGATGTCAGCGGGTTTTCCGTGCCCGATGGTCTCGTCAGCGGCTTGAGCTTAGAAAGAGACCCGGGTGGGTCCACATGATCATGTGCTTCACCGAACAGAGTTGGCTCAATTCAGTTTTATTTCTTGGATTGGAGTTGGGCGTAGAGTTTGGAGCGGTTGCGGAAGGTCATGAAGTCCGTTCGATGATGGGTCATTTCGAAGGTGCTGTGAAGGCGATGAATAAAGAGGACACGTCTGGATTTACCTTTGAGAAGAGGCAGTTGCCAATCGAATGGGTTTCAATGTACCTGCCCACATGGAGATTCCTACGCAACAGACGAGCAGTCCAAGTATACATTCGATGGAGAGCTTATGTATTGTGAGACGATCGACAATTTTCAAAGCTCACATCAAGTGGTAATCCCTCTTCGTCTTTTCCATATGTCTTTTGAAATTGTCTCTCTGTTGACGCTTAGTGACTGATTTTTAGAATCATCAGCTCGAGATTGAATTGCTCTGCTGCATTGCATGTTTGATCGATTCGACTGTCTCACGTTGTATTCCTGAATAAGCACTGTGTAACAAAACGAGAGCTCCTACGATCGATACAAGACGACCCAATAAAGTCGACTCTTGAGATGACATGATGATCAGATGTGTGAGAAAAATTGCAATTTATTTATATGTAGACCAAGTCCTTTCCGCAGACCTCGCGCCAAAACGCTCCGATTTGAACCGTTACATGATTTCATTCATAAGTGGACACAGCAAGAGAGCCAACTTCACCACCATATATAATAGATCCATCATGACAAGAACCTGCTGCGGAGAACCAGGACCACTCAAAGTGAAGCGCCTCAGCCCAGATGCCATCCTTCCCGTACGAGCATCCGCTCTCGCCGCTGGATACGATCTCTCCGCGTGTGTTTCTCTCGTTCATCAGACTGATTCTCACATCAATCAGTGCCCACGACCACGTGATTGAACCCCACGGAAAGACAATTGTGAAGACTGATCTGGCCATCGCTGTTCCTGAGGGAACTTATGGAAGAATCGGTGCGCCCCATCGTTCTCTTATTTTTCCTCCTCTAATCTTGACAGCCTGTCGTTCCTCTCTCGCATGGAAGAATCACCTCGATGTGGGTGCCGGAGTGATTGATGCCGATTACAGAGGAAACGTCGGAGTGGTCCTCTTCAACCATTCTAATGTTCCATTTCAAGTGGTCAAGGGAGAGCGCATTGCACAACTGGTATTGGAGCGCATCCACACGCCACAAGTCTTAGAGGTCGAAGAGCTGGACGAGACAGTGAGAGGAGAGGGTGGATATGGCTCTACGAACATGAAACAGTGATGAAGTTGAAAGCGTCACCGAACATAAAGAATGAGTGTAGAGAGAACGTCGACGTCCGTTGTTTGTTTTTCGTAACGAGTCTGGGCGTCGACATTACTGACGCTGTTTTTTGTTAATTGTGTTCAGCTGAAGCTAAGGGAACACAACAACGAGGGAGCGAACAGCCGCTGACATCGAGTTCAGGATCATTCAGAACACCTCCATCTAGAAGGTATAGATCCTCACTCTTTGACATCTTTCCTCCTGTTATCTCACATCCAGTGCCTCTTTCCATCACCGATGTTCGATGGGAGCTGACGAATCAAACCACGAGAGAAAGACATCTATAGACGTCCTCTCGTGTAATCATCTATAGATTCATCACAAATGTGAAACATACCTAACGAAATGGACAGGCCGGTAGCGAGAGACGCTTGCAGGGCTGAGGGAGGCACAGTAACTCTGTAGAAAATTATGGAGCTTAAGAATCTACTGAACTCTTCCTCCGCGGAGCAGTACGACGATCAACCGTTTCGTAGAGACAAGTACGGTATCTCTATGCCGTTCAAACACTCATCTAACATATGACGTTTCATATCTCGATTCGAATGCATTGTGTGGAGATGACTAACGATTTGACAGAGGAACCAACAACAAAGCACAAGTAGGAGCAGGAAATTACGGATACCCAACACAGGGACACAAAGTCAGCTCACCAACAAACAGTCAACAGCAACAGAATCCACAAGCAATGAAGCCCAGCGGAATAGGAAGCACCAATCCTCCGGGAGGAAATGGAGGTGGACAGATGGGAGGGAATCAGTATCAACATTATGGCTATAACGCACAACAAGGGGCTCCAGGATTGAATAAGAATCCGACACCTCCCATCAACCCTACAATGGTAGTCATCGAATCGTCATACGTCATATCGGTCCCGACTGATCTTCATCCAGCCAGGGATGCCCGCCGCTCCAGCGCCCCTCACCGAAGCCAACGGAGGTATCAGTAAGCCACAGCCCGCCAGCTACACGCAGGTGATGATCCATCACCTCCACTCGATCGACGCTGAGAAGACACATCAGGTCGGAATATTAGAAGGAGCCACGGCCGCCCTCAAGTTGATCGCACGAGAGAAGAGAGGAGAGCTGAAGACCGGGATGTTGTCCGTCAAGGACGGTAGCTCAGGATCTGTCTTTGGTGACACCGAAGTGCCCTTCTTGTTGTCCCAGGAGGTGTACAACATCGACAACAAGTTGCCCTGGAGCATCGTGTGGAAGCCAGAGTCTCTGTCCAAATCACAGCCTGACATCTACATCAAAGATCAGAAGAACAACATCAACATGAAAAAGTCCATCACGGAGATCAGGGCACACCTGAACAAGACACTCGCCAAGGACGAAGAGCTGGACATCTGGACGGCACCCGACATTCCACTGCTGCACAACTACTCTTGCGTGTGCTCCACGAAGAACAAGAACTGCCTGGGTTGCTCACCCTTTTACAAGAGCTCGCAGTGCATCACAGATGAAGTGAGGAGCGGTGGAAGTTTGGACATGCTGCGATACGAAGACGAGAAGAACGAGGTCTTTGTGGGTCACCTGACCATGAACAACTCTTTCTCTCCGCAGAAGAGAGAGACACACGCCTTCGATACCATCAACACCATGGTCAGTCTCTTTCACTTTTCATCTGCTGACGAGAGCAGTATTACAGTGATGATCCAGATGCTTACATGATATGGGGTTTCATTCCTCCCTACGATGTACTTCACTTGACTGAGGACGATTCGTTGGGTGTCCAGCTGTTCGATCAACGCACCTTTGTGGATCCCTCCTTTTTGGAACAGAAGGCCAAGGTCATCTATGGCATCCAGAAACCAGGCCAGACCGTAGTCATTCCCGCCAATTGGATTTATTTCACTGTTCGAGTGGTGAGTCATCGACTCGATCGTGATCTCTGATGATGACTTTCGTCATGACATCATCTGATCATGATGACACATGAGCTGACGTCTATCAGGGTAAGGGGATGTCTCTGAGTGGATCGTGGAATATCTTGAGACCCAAGAACCTCCCCGACGCCAGGAGAAGTGTGGAGATGAACCGAAGTGTGGGAATCTACCGACCCTTCAACTTGGGATCCATCGTGCTCAACTCCATGACGGCCAAGTTCCAAGAGATGAACTATGGAAACAACGTAGACGCCGACAGAGAGAAGCAGGCTACGGCCGATTTCTTGTTCAGAGGACTGCCCATCCTGAAGGTGCAAGTGTTGGAGGAGTTGTTGGACGAGAGGATCAATCTCAGTACTCTCGCCATCATCGCGTACGATGCAGTGGCCGAGCAGCACCGAAACGGAGGGATCGTATATAAGGTGAGAGAACCACTACGATCTGAGATGAGATCAATGACACAAGAGAGGATGAAAGGAATGACGTAGAGACAGGGAATAGCAGCCCACGAAGTAGCTCAGATCAGAAGTCAAGGAGCCCCAGCACCGGAGGGGAATATGAGCGAGAGAGAGGACGAGCCCCACTCCTGCGCTCTATGTAAATACGTCCTCTTCAACACACGGAGGAGCTGCACCACCTGCAAGTCCCTCGACTTCTGCGAGGTCTGCTTCCCCGTGGCCTCTCAGATGCATCCCCATCGATTCCAGCTCTTCCGTAGATACACCCTCGATCACCTCATCGACCTCATCGACTCCATCAAATCCTTCATCAAGGACTACGAGCCCGAAGAAGTCTATAAGGATCCCGCCCCTCCGTCCTCTGACAAGTTCACATCGAGGAAGAGACCTCACGCGGAGGTGGCCGCCGTCGTAGAGCAAGTGAAGCAGAACACTCACATACTGGGTGAGAAGAAGGATCCCGTGTCTGCCATGCCCGGTCAGCAGCCACTGCCTCCAGGAAGAGACTCTTACGATTCGGAAGAGGTGAGGAAGAGGAGAGGAGGGGAACTGAAGAGGGCAGGTCATCGACTGTGTGTGTGCCAACAACAAGGACCTCGGCTTCATGATCAGTTGTGAAAAGTGTCTCGCTTGGTTACACGGAAAGTGCGTCGGTATCAGCAAGAGGAACGAACCCGCAGAGTACTTCTGCCCCAGGTGCTGATATCGAGTTATTGTGTAGAGATGGCTGACGTGAGAAGGTGTACGAAGAAAATGGCAGCCAATGCAGTGTCTCAGAGGCTCGTACCTGGTAGGAACGTATCGCCAGAGGAGAAATTGAGAGAATATAAAATGAATTGATATCGCACCATTTCATCTGTAGACACGTGTAACAGGTTGTCAGAAAGGGGAAGGGATAAATGCGCTCCGCATCACTCTTCAACACGATCAAGAAGGTTCAACCGACAGGTTCAAAGAGATTCTACATGACTGAGGTAGAATCCATGTTCCTTGTTCGTTCTCAGTCGTCTCTCAGAACGCAGTTAACACTCATCGTCCCGTGGTGGTCGTCGGCCCATCTGGAGTAGGAAAGGGAACATGTAAGTCTATAGATAGTAAGGATCGAAAGAGGTAACAAATCCAGTGATTAATCGTCTGATGGGTGATTACCCCAACAACTTTGGATTCAGCGTCAGTCATACAACTCGTAAGCCACGTCCAGGAGAGAGAGAAGGTGAAACAAATACGTTAAACGGTGCTGAAAGACGATGAGGAATCGAATACCATTTCACAACCGTGGACGTCATTCAGAAGGAGATCGAAGCCGGCCAATTCGTTGAACACGCTAACGTCCATGGAAACTACTATGGAACAAGCAAGGTGTGGATGAGCCACAATAGTTGGATGATTACTGAGTTCAACAGGCTGCCGTTCAGAGAGTCAAAGAGAGCGGAAAGACTTGCATTTTAGACATCGATGTCCAAGGCGCTCAACAAGTGAAGCAATCTGACCTCAATGCGAGGTTTTTGTTCATCTCACCTCCCTCATACGAGACTCTCGAAGCCAGATTAAGAGGAAGAGGTGAGTGATAAAAGTTCAATACATCCAATAATGAATCAAAGGAACGGAGACAGAGGAGGCCATCACGAAGAGATTGGCTGGTGCCAAGAGAGAGTTGAACTTTTTAGAGTCCTCACCATCTTTCTTCGACTCTGTCATCGTCAACGACAATTTAGAGAAAGCCTATCAGGACTTCAAGACGTTCTTTGGATTGAATTGATTGTGTGGATAAAGCCCAAAAAAGGGGGAAAATGAAAGTACGATCTACAATGGAACAGATCGATTTGAGAAATTTCACGAGCACCACCATCAACGGTCACAGTTGACATCGAGCCAGCATGGTCTCTCTAGTGGCGCTCGACAGTTATTCATTTTGGTTGACACCTTTATACGCCGGAATCGTTCTCTTCGTTGGCTTTCAGCTCATACGTATCATCTACTATCGGTGTGATGTCATCTATATTCTCCCTCTTTGCTGTCGAACCATTCAGTTACGACTTTTTCCCCATGCTCACCTCCTCCAGACACAAGCTCCGATCCTTCCAAGTTGGATTTCTAGTCCAACTCTTCTTCTGGGCTCTGATTCGCTTCTTCTTCTTCTTGTTACTGGATATCATCAACGATGGTATCAATGCGGAGGAGGAGGGGATCGGTTGGTTTTGTTCATTCGGAATCCTCTACTGGTGAGACTCTTCTTCACCTACGAACACCTGACTGAGATTCTCATCTCCATCTGAAACACTCCTATGAGAAATGACCCATGTCAGGCTCCCCTTCAACATCCAGTTCTCCACCTTCTCCCTCCTCGTAATCTATTACGCACATATATTACAGAGTCAAAAGGCACAGTGGAAACATTTTAAGAAGATATACGGGGCCATCTGGGCAGTCATCAACTTCCTCTTCCTGGCCGCCAACTGCGGTACGTTGCATCACCTTCCATCCAATTTCATCTGATATCCGTAGTTTGGGTGGGACTCAGGGTGTACTACTACACCATCGGTGAATTCGAGCCACCGAGGTGGTTGTTGATCACCCACATGGTCTTCATCGGGTTCGTCTTCTTTGTTCTCGTCACCATCATCGCCCTCTACGGATGGAAGACGGCCAGAGTCATGAAGAACAACCCCTCTCTGGTGATGATGTCCATCACCATCTCCTTCTCACACGCAGACAGGTGCAGACGAGACTGTTGGCCAAGATCTCTTTCCCCAAGATCCTCTTTGTCTCCTTCTCTCTCTTTGTCTTGTTCGGCTCACGATGCGTCTACGATTGGGTGTTCGCTGCACGTCCCTACGACAACATAGTCATACAGAGCGTAAGCCTCTCCTTCATCTCGACACCACCATCATCACATGTCACATCATCGAACGATCTCATCGTCATTACACCTTCTCATCATCTCAGGGCAACACGAAGAAAGAGCTCTTCATGTTCATGGGTTTCTTCTTCTGGGAGATCGTGCCCACCATCTTGGTCTTGGTTCTCTTTGGAAAGGTATCAGCGACTGGATTGGGTGCATGGTCGAAGAGTACGGTGTCTGTCTTTGAGAAGCAGACGAAATACGCCGCCATACCTCATTCAGACACGAGTGAGTCCATCTCCATCGGGCTCACGAGCTGATGGACGTAGGTTACCTTCCGAAATCGCAGCTGTTCAACGACCCACGCAGATACGAGTCCGATGAGGAGTCCTCACCTCTTAATCGATCGATCAACCCGACGATGTATGGAAGCAGCGCATCACCGGTGAATGCACACCCATATCCTGTCCACACCGTCAACGCTTGAGAAGAGAGAGGAGAAGGAAGAAGAAAGAAGATGATCAGTGGAACTTGTGGGTCAAGAGAGAAAACCCATATAAAAGAACTTGATTTGAATTGATTTCTCTTTTATTGGGAAAAGACATCAGCATCGCATCGCCCACGTC
Source organism: Planoprotostelium fungivorum (assembly GCA_003024175.1). Taxonomy (NCBI): domain Eukaryota; phylum Evosea; class Variosea; order Cavosteliida; family Cavosteliaceae; genus Planoprotostelium; species Planoprotostelium fungivorum. The sequence continues at coordinate 167,643 of MDYQ01000018.1, read as the reverse complement.
GATGGGAGATAAAGGGCAAGTAGGGGCTACCACGAAGAATACAGTCCAACAGCTGGTCAAGGACTGGGAGAAAAACACTGCTCTGGGGGAACACTACACAGATGCATTAACCAGATTACAAGACTTTTGTGAAGACCGACCTATCCCTCAGAAGGTGATTGCATTATCACGAATGCACAGAATCAGATGAGTATACATATGATGATACCCGATTAGTTTAAAGAGGAGGAGAATCCGAACGAGCAGAGCGAGAATGACAATCATTTCGGATTAGATCGTAAGATCGACAACCTTCAGCAGTTCTACTCTTGGTATGAGGGTCTTCAGAGTGACACATTGGAGGAGGAAGTTTATCGATCCAGAGTCGATGCATTGAAACTGTATCACGAACAATCGACTTCACTGCTGGCAGAGGTGATTCCTTCACACGACATGAGATTGAAGGACAAAAGGTGGCTGGTATATTAGAATTCTTGGACGATATGGAGAGTAAATACAACATGGTGGCCAAGAAGACAGGAGAGCTTCACAAATCATGCGAAGATCTCGTGTTGGAACAAGATCGATTAGAAGAGATGACGAACAGTCTGGGTACAAAATTGGCCTATTTCAACGAACTACCACAGCTCACCTCTCGTCTCTCCTTCTCGAATCTTAACGTGGCCGACCCTTCTTTCGTAGCCCTGTTGACCAAGCTGGATGAATGCATCGCGTTCATCAGCAAACACGTGAGCGGAATATTCTCTGCGGATGAAAACTGAAGACGAACAGAAGGACTACAAAGAGTCGGACTCGTACTTGATTAAGTACAAGCAGCTGCAGAGTCGAGGGCTGACTCTGGTGAAGAACGAGATCATCAACATACTGAGACACATCACGAATCAAATCACCACACAGATGAAGGTGAGTTCGTTCGAATCAGATGATAGAGGATTCCATCCTCAAAATGGAAGAATAGAATAGAAGGAAACTTGAAAAAGGATGACATGAGAATAGGAGAGTACGGCGGCAGGAACGACAGCCGATCGAACGAACGATACTTATTTCTACGTTAAATTCAGAACGGTCGCTGCAAGGGTGAAACCGCTGAGTGAAGAGATCGAAAAGAGGAGCAAGATCAAAGAGTGAGAAGGAGGAGTCCATCCACAAGTGACGAGAGACAGATACGCCTTGTTACTGAACGACTGTCACAACTGTTATTTCGAACAGAGGTTACACTTGTTGGGAGACCACGTCAATTCGAACGTCTTAAGCTTATGCAGTGATTCGGAGGGTGATCTCTGTAACATGGTAAGGTGAAGAGAGATGTCTTAAAATGATCCCTTCAGATGAGATCGGGGTGTATGTATCTGATGGGTGTCTGCTTCCAAGAATATCAACTGTACCACTATTTCTTCGGCTCTCCCGGTGTCGGTTTAACGTGATGATTTTACACTGATCGTGATCGAATTGACGTGAACAGGACACTATTGGAGAATTTCTCCACGAATCTCTATTACTCCTACCGACCTCTGTACATCCGCTGCTCAAACATAGAGACCTTGTGTCAATTGGGTGAGGGGAGAGAGAAGAAAGAGACTGAGAGGGGCAGTGTATCTGTTGAGGACGGAGATCATAGCGGACAATCTGAATGCGAAGGGAGAGAAGGTGGAGAGCTTCAGACCCATCGTGTCCAGGATGTTGCAGGATGTTCAAGAGAGATTAGCCTTTCTCGTTCAGACCTACATCAGAGATGAGATCGCTGGTTATCTTCCCACAGATGATGACTTAGATTATCCGAACAGATTATCTGGTATTACATTCTCATCCTTTCCTATCACTCATACTGCTCATTCATCATCTTTGTCATCAACGTTCATCACCCATCATCACTTCCATCATCGTGGCAGTATATTCTAATCATCCACATCAGCTGTGAAACCAGAGAACGACAAGGGAGAAGCACCTCAACCGACACTGATGCCATTCTCGAGGGCCTATTACTCGTGGTATCCCACCTTAGAGAGGACTCTCGTCTGCTTATCCAAATTGTATCTCACCGTAGACGTACGTATCGCTATATCTCATCACCACTGAGAGGCAACAGAACAATATCTTCGAGGGATTAGCCACAGAAGCTGTGGACGCTTGCTCCTTCACTCTTGTCTTGAACAGTAAATTGATCTCCGCCAAGGTGATGACGATGTGTTCTACTTTTGACTGATTTGAATAGAAAACGGCACTGGATGGTCAATTGTTCTTGATCAAACATCTCTTGATTCTCAGGGAACAGATCACACCCTTCGACGTCACCTTCTCCATCACCGAACAATCTCTGGACTTTACTTATCTCAGGAGTGAGTCACACCAAATGAGAAATCCACTGACCACTCCAGACATATTGAGGAACATCATGGTGGGACCGGGAGCCATGTTCTATTTCAACAGCCAGAATCCTCTTTACGCCGTGATCAATCCACCCATCGAGATCTTAAAGACCGATTCGAAGAAGGTGAGAGAGGTGAAGGAGATCAAAGCTAATTGAAGCAGGAACTGGAGAAGGGACTGAAGGGCGCCATCGAAGCGTTCATCGTGGCCACCGTCCGTAGCAGTTTAGACCCCCTCGTCTCTTTCTTGACGAAGGCTTCGGCGTTCATCAACTCTGGCTCGAGCGAGAATTCACTCCGGCTGCAGACCTTCGCCTCTCCAGGTGAGGAGACTCATCATCCTCTACTCATCATCACAGAGAACATCAATCTCTTGTTGGGAGACATCAACAAGAACCTGGACGAGAGATTAGAGCCGATATTGGTGAAGCTGTGTCAGTACATCACCAACACGACGACGCAGAGCATCTTGTACAAACCCATCGCAGAGCAGATGTGCGATTCGATCGAGCAATTGAACCGACTGATCAACACACAATACCTGCCTGACGACAGAGAGAAGATCAACCGAAGTCTAATGCAATCGACCACGGACCGAATCAAGAACCGTCTGACTCACTCTTCCCCCCGAATCGAATCGTCCTCACCGAGAATGAACGATAAACGCTAATTACAGTTTATTCTCATTCACACCATATAAATACCAGCCACGGCTGAAACATTCTCGCAATACATTTGATTCTGTTATGAATCAATACAAATACAAGAGAATGGATGACACACCGAAAGAGATCGAGTCTACGAGCTGCTGATCTTCTTGCTCCTGAGGGACTCGATCTTACTCTGGAAGGTGAGGAAGGTGATGGGCTTGGTGATGTAGTCGTCCATCCCCACACTGAGGCACTTGTCCTTCTCTTCCTGCAATGCATTCGCCGTGAGGGCTGCAATGTGCGTCCTCCCCAGATCAGGTCGTCCCGCTTCGATCTTTCGTATCTGTTGGGTCGCCGTCACTCCGTCCATCACTGGCATCTACAACCCTCTCAGTCTCTCTTCTTATGTCTCTCTTATCTCATGAATATAGAGAGAGAGATGACACACCTGACAGTCCATCAAGATACAATCGAAACCCTTTGGATTCTCCAAGAATCGATCGATGGCCTCTTGTCCATTCTCCGCCATCTGGTAGGTGACCGCTCCCACCTTGTCCATCATGAGCTGCATGACCTTCTGGTTCGTCTTGTTGTCCTCCACCACCAACACGTGAACCGGTGTCACGTCTCCCAAGTTCTCCGCTCGGCTCTGCTCTGTGGGGGCCATCTCCGTGATGGCGTGGATGGATGAACTCTTCTGTCGGTTGATCGGTGGTAACTTCTTCGCTCCTCTCCTCAGCATTCTCAACAAGATGCTGATTGGAATGGTCTTTGGCAGCGTCTCCACTCTGAACTGTTCTTCCATCGCAGACAAGTTGGAGGGAAGAGAAGCCGTGGAGTTGGCTAAGAGGATGATGATCTGATGGTGTGAGTTGGTTTCGACGATTCTCCTCTCACCTGCACGAAGAGAGACTGCTTCGTCAATTTGTGTAGCTGCTCTTGGATGCCAGAGAATTCGAGGAAGGAGGGACGGACTACGATGCTGAGGATGGAGGGTCGGTCTACATCGGGTGTGTCGATCATCTGCTCTCTTCAGTTGTACCCTCCCCTCTCCTCTCACCTGATCCAAGGATCGAGCCAATTGTGACGGCTGATAGAAGAATGCACATCGGTAACCGTAATCGTCTTGGAGAGATTCACCGAATAGCCGTGTGATGACTTCGTTCTCGTGACACATCCACACCATCTGCATCGTTGAGTCTTCGTTCATCTCCAACTCTCACCTGGCTGTGTTTCTGATGGATGGAGCTCATGCTGTTGACCGATTCGGTCATGGGTGTACCGTACGAGGCAGACGACTCTTGTTCAGAGTCTTCTCCCAACTGAGGTGTGGCTGGAATGTTGAAACTGTTCTGAGAAGGAACGACCATCTGCGAGCTTCGGCTGCGCTCGATGGAGCTCTCCGATGCTTCTGATATGGCTGGAGCTGCATCGTTTCAGCTGGATCTTCCGTGGATGACTCACCTCTGGGGTGAGGGTTCATCGTTGGAATCTGGAAGGAAACGGTGGTGCCCACTCCGTATTCACTCTCCACGTGAATCTTTCCTCCCTTCTCTCTTCAGCTCTTTCTCTTCTCACGATCGACTCACCATCAACTCGACAAACTGCTTCGTGATGGCCAATCCGATACCTGTTCCCGGTTTTCTCGCTTGTCCCTGATCTGATGCTTGGAAGAATCTATTCCGTGTCAAGATCGTTCTCATCGTGTCGCTCACCTCTCGAACAACATCTTTAGATCGGCAGGTTTGACACCGACACCAGAGTCTCTCACGGAGAAGAGGATCATGGGTGTGGGGGTGTCCACTGTGGCTTCCACCATGCTGATCAATACGAGGATCTGGCCCTTTGGTGTGAACTTGATGGCATTGCTGAACCCATTCAGTTTCATCTGTGGATAGGATCTTACCTCATGAGATTGAAGAGGACTTGTCTCAATCGGTTCACGTCGTTTTCGATCAATTTGGGACAGTCCTTCGTCACTCGATAACCGAAATCCAAATTGTTCTGTCATTGATTCAGATCACATCCATGGAAATAGAAATGCATGTGATGTGATCACAGTCATGAAGATGAGATGATCACCTGATATAAAACGGATAGAGATTGTAAACTGTCCTCCACGAAAGCACGTAGATCGAAGGGACTGTACACCAACTTGAGTTGTCCGTCGTTCAGCTTTGCAAAGTCCAACAGATCTGAGATGAGAGACAAGAGCGAATTCGCGGCCGTCTTGATCATGGACACCATTCCCTTTTGTGTCTCCGTCAAGCTCGAATGCTGAATGAGGTCCGTCACTCCCACGATGCAGTTGAGAGGTGTTCGCAACTTTTTCGATCAGCTTCACCCTCATCCTCTCTCTCACCTCGTGACTGACGTTTGCTACAAAGGTGTCCTTCATGAGAGACAACCTCTCTGCGTTGTTCCTCGCTTCGGTCAACAGCCTCACCCTCTCCGACTTATCGGTGACATCTTTACCCAAGCACAAGATCTGTATCTGATCCTTCTTATCGTTCGATCGTCTCGGTCTGTTCTGGTCACTCTCTCTCCTCCTCCACCTCTCACCTTCTCCTGAGGAACGTCTGCATCTCAAAGTCCTTGTCGTTGGCCATATCTGACGAGCTGGACTCCCTCTTGGATGATTTGACCATCTTAACGGTCCACTCGATGATTCGATTCTCTTCCGTCTGTGTGGAGATGGATTTCAGTGTGATGAAGTTGTTCGGGTCGTTGGATGCGATGAGATTGTCGAATTGTAGGATGCTGGCCGAGGCATCCTCGAAGACGAAAAACTCAAAGAAAGAAGCGTGAACCATGCTAGAGGACGTAGTACCAAAGGCATTGTGTGCGTACGAGTTGATGTGACAGAGGATGCCTGGAGAGGTGAGTGGAGAGGGGATGGATCGAACTGACCGTTCTTGTCTAATAAGATGGCGATGGCTGGAACTTGTTCGATCATCCACGAGACGAGGACCTTTTCGTTCTGCAGGGCGTTTTGCTTCATGGTGAGATTTCGGTAGAGTGTTTCCATTGGATTCCGAAGCGTGGTGACACCCACAGAGAGGAAGAGATACGTGTATGATAACACTCGTAAGAGGGAGGAGATGACATAGATGGGCCCCACAGATATCTCAGACACCTGAAGACATCACCATCATGATGACGAGATCGACTCACCTGAGAGGCGAAGGCCAGTTGACACAGTCTCAACAGAACACCGAAGATGAGGTAGACAAAGACGTCTACGGAGAAGGACCTCCTGCGGTAGACTAACAGGAGCCACAAGACAGCAAAGAGGGCGATCCAGATGTAGTTCATGGTGTTGTAAGAGTCGTACGTGTTTCCAGAGGTATCGGCTGCCTGATGGAGTGTGAGGAAGGAGATGGAGGAGTGCTCACCATCGGCCACACGTTCCAATAGAAGACGAGCAGCATGAGAAACATTTGGAGGATGAAATAAAAGGAAAAGGAGACGAAAGTGGGTATCCATCCACGGAATGTCCGCTGTGCCAATAAAATACCTTCGATCGATTAGACAAAATGGAAGCGAGGGGATAATTCACCGATATAGAGGGATACAATTTCCAAAAGTGTGGCCGTCTCGACGAGTTGGATCTGTCTATTGGCCACATTGCTGGCGGGCATTTGTTTGATGAGGTTTAAACCTCTGGACAAGAGGAGATTAAACCCCACAAATCCATATCCAAGTCCAACCTGCATTGGATGAGACGAAAGATCTCCCTGATGATTCGGAGTTGAAGATGCAGATCGGAGGGTAAAAAACTCACACTCATGAAGAAACCGTCTGACCAGGTCATCTGAGACAAGCAGAAGACGGCGAAGATCAGAAAGCATAAGATAAAACTTGAGATGGCCGCCATGTAACGGAAGAACTCAAACCTCAGGGTGAGAGATAGAGAGATAACTCCGACCACCAATAGAGAGAGTCCAAAAATGGTCACGAACTTCCATCCGGTGATGACTCTTAATGTTTCGCTGGCGAATCTCCTATTACCGAGGGCATTGACCATGACCTTCGACTTCATTCGATTCTTGTGTCCCTTGTCTGTGGCATAAGTCAAGATCTTATTCGATCTCGACGACTCTTGTGTTTTGAGGGGTCTGATCATGCCCGGACTCCATTGGGTGTCCTCATGATTCATAGAGTCCCTTGAGTGACCACACCCGAGCTCTTCGAGTTCAGCGGTCAATGAGTTGTTCTCTCTCTTTTTATTTCCCTTCTTCCCTCCGTTTCCATAACAGATCTCCCAGATCTCAAAGTATGAATTTTCATCGACCTCTCCCTATCTCCTGTCACCCGATAAACGAACTCCCGTAGTATATTCACCTCCTACAGCCTCTCCCTCTCTCTGCTCCTTCCTCTCACTAGCACCTCCAGATGCACCCTCCGTTCACCCATAGAAAGTTGAAAACGAACAAGTATTGTTGCTGTGTCGTGCCAGATATCTGATGAACGTGTCACAAAATTTAGTTCACGGAAAAGGGCCTGTGTTTTGAGGACGGCAGGATAGGAGGGGGTGATAGGGGCTGGATATCCAAGATATCATCCAAAGGACCCTGCTAAGGAAATGTAAGGTGATTCTAAGTGTAGGGGAGCGGTCAGTGTGGGACATTATATGGTTTCTGACTCGTGAACCACCTAGTGTGCGAGACATCACGAGTTTATGCTTGCGCAACTACACGAACAATCTGCTTTTACGTCAATCACACATTCAAGGAAGATACTTTGTGAGACGCAACGCGGGTATTTATAGTTGTAAATGCGGTTTATTTATATGTAGGAAGCTTCAACTGCCAAGATGAGGAGGGAAGACACGTTGAGTTCGACGGAATTTTTAGACACACAACCTTCCTTTCATACGAGTGAATCATTGAGCTGGGAAGATACTGATTGCTGAAGATCGATAGATCACATCATCGCCTCCTCCCTCCCGCTTCAATTGTGGCTGTATTTCAATGTATGGTTCTCACTGTTGTATTATCCAATGGAGATAGCGCTTTCATATTGGAAGGTGATTGTCGCAACGGTGATGAGTGATGGGCTCAATCACGAAGGTGACGCTGGTGAATACAGACAGCAATTCAACAGTAAGAGCCTTCACTCTCGTTGCAGTGGGTGTTTCTGCGGTGGTAGAGGCGGCCAGACTTGCTTTAGGGTATTCTGGTAACCTTAGAGAGAAGGTGAGTCATCACATTTGGTGTGCTGGAGTGATAACATCAGATACCTCAACTGGCTGGTTTATTTATATTATCTATATTTCCTCAAACGCTGCTCATCGTATACCTGGCATATTATTCTTCGAGACTGCCCGTGGATGTCGTGCTGCATCACATCATGCTCTTCGGTTTCATCATCCCAGAAGTAAGTTCTGACTGTCTCTGATCAGTAAATGATGATGGACAGATCTTCATCTCCGTGTTCGTCATCCGATCCATGATCAAGAGCGCCACAACCAAGTTGTACCTCTCCAGTTGGTATCCAATGCAAGATTATAAACATCGTTGAGCCACATACTCTTTTTATTTTACCGTTCTATCTTCACTTCTTCGAAGCAGAGTTGATGATGGTGATGAAGTCAGAGGGAATGAGAGAAGCACCGCCCACCAGGAAACCTTCTTCCATTCAGACACAGAATATCGTTCGTCATGCTGAGATCGTGATGACATCATGAACACCCACCGTCGATGTCCTCCTTTGTGGCCAGTTCCTCTGCGTTCGATCCCTTCACAGATCCTCCATAGATGATGCGTGTGTCTTGTGACACCTTCTCAGATACCTCCTTGGCCAACCACTTGCGGATGGCCTGGTGAACCTTTCTCCGTGTCATCACAGATGGAGATGGTGACATCATGGAGATGATGTGATGATGGAAGCTCACCTCTTGTGCTTGCTCGGGAGTGGCAGTGAGACCGGTTCCGATGGCCCAGACTGGTTCGTACGCGACGACAACGCTGGACCATTGTTCCTCCTTCAGTTGTGCCTTGATGGCGGCCAGCTGACGGAAGACAACCTCCTCTATAGAACATGAGGATCCGACATCACCCTTCAAGGGTGGTGAAGAGTTCACCTGTCTGGTTGCTCTTACGCTCTGCCTCCTTCTCTCCAATGCAGGCAATGACCTTCAGTCCTGCAGAGATGGCAACGGCCGTCTTCTTTCCAACCAGCTATACGTCGTCAGACACAGATGATAGATGGAAGATCTACCTCGTCAGACTCTTTGAAGATCTCTCTCCTCTCAGAATGTCCAATGATGACCCATTCGAGTCCAAAATCCTTGACGGAGTGGGGGCTGTGCTCTCCAGTGAAGGCACCCTTGGGCTCACTGTATACATTTTGGACGGCCACAGAGAAATCGGGACGCAGAGACTTCTTGACTGAATCGACGTGAATGGCGATGGGTGCCACGACGACCTCTTGAGAGTGTGAGTGGCCTGATTCGATGGATTAATCAATTACCGACGGTCTCCTTGCTGGGGACCTTGGCAGCGTTCAGCTCTTCGACAAGTTTACGGTTGGATTCTACGGTGCCGTTCTAATCGTTGTCAGTCTTCAAGTAGATGTTGAAGTAGACCTACACATTTCCAGTTTCCTCCAACAAAGAAGACACGTTTGGCGGGCATTCTGTATAGATTACGATTGAGACGAAGGAAGTGGATGGTGATCGATGGATGGATGACGTTGGTTGATTGTCCCTCAACAATGCCGTGTTGTAGAGGAATTCACAACTTGGAAAGTGGGACCGCCAGTCTTACCTCACCTTGTAATGCAACATCCATCTGTGTACAAACGTTCAACCCATTCATTATTGTCTTTTCTTTATATGATACTGGTTCACGATCACTGGTGAGAGAGGAGAGCGGCCGTCTCGGTTGGAGGAGCAGCCCAGGCTTGAGGAGCAACTGTGGAAGGAGCTCCGCCGTAAGCTGGAGCTGGGGCTCCACCGATGGATACGGTGTTCTGCACTTGCGCTGCTGCTGCCCAGGCGGGTGCCTGGAACTGAGCCCAATCGACTGGCTGAGGAGCATACATGACGACGGGAGCGTAGATCTCGAGATCTGATGAGAGTCAATGAGACGATCTTCATCTTCGATCTCACCGGGAGCCCATGGAATGTCTAATTCGATGAGAACTTCGTATCTCGCCTTCAGATGCTTTCCGTTCGAGCTGGGTTGGACCCACGAGCCGTTGGCGACGAGTGGTAGAGGACAGTCGCTGCTTCGGCTGGACTGCTCCGGGGTTCCTTCGTATCTGGCGCTGGAGATGACCTCTCTGATGGTGCGATGGTGACCGTGATGGGTAGAGAGGACGATCTCTCGGATGAGCTTCGTGTTGAAGTGGGACACTCGGACGTTGGATTGATTGTTCACTTGGACGTGGACTTGTGCTGTCTCTCCGGATTGGTAGGCGTTCCTGTGACATGTGAGATGGAGATGGATGGAGGGGACTCACTTGTCCATGTAGGCCTCGCAGTGGATGTCACCTCTGGGGATGCAACAGAGGGTCTTTACGGTGTGGTCCTTGATGAAGTGTCGGGGGGCGATGTTTCTGTCGATGGCTTCGTGGATGACAATGTGCTGCTTGCACTGTAGATCTTTTCCGTGGGGGATGTCTACGATGGCTTTGATCTTGTACTCTACTTTACACTGCGGGAGATGTCAGATGGGCGTGTCTTCGGATGGTATTACCTTGACTTCACCGTGGGCACCATGAGCGTGATGTCTGAAGACACCGGGGAGACTGGTGGGTAGCTGGTAGGAGAAAGGGTATTGGAATTGACCCATCGGAAATCCACCTAAGATACTCAACCGTGGAATTGCACTGGTGACGGAATTCATACCTGGGTAGTTGACAAGGTCAATGTGGACCTTGAAGAAGGTGTGCTCTCCTGAACGATCTACAGTGACTACACGTGTTCCTCTCGTTCCATCGTCTTGATCGTAGAATTCTGTCTTCTGCTCCTGAAAGAACACCTGATCGGATCAGCTTCCCTCTTCTATTCCTCCTGTACCTTCTCGTAACCGGCCAGGATAAGCTTGACGGATCTGGCGGGGATAGAGTGGTGGATGCACAGGAAGACAGTGCCGTGAATCTGAATGATTTAGAGACCAGAGTAGATCGCGATGGAAGAGCTCACCACTTCTCCTCCGACGTAGGATCCCTTGTGTGTGTGGACGAAGATCTCGTTCTTCATTGCTGGCGCTGAATATTATGTTCTTCTCAAAACCGAACTCTGTCGCGACGAAACGCGACTTCCTGAAAATGCCGACAATGAGGTGACAGGGTAAGGTGTCTTCTCTAAACGAATTCAAAACTCTCAGCATCCAGATAAGAGTCCACGAGAGCCGTACACGGCATTCTCGCGAGATGCTCTTTCCTCCTGATGGTGTCGGATGCATCGGATGAATACAAGGAGCTCGTCTTATTTTATGCCATATCTCTTCTCTCCCTCGTGAAATGCTTCAACTGATCGGTCGTCCTCTGAAGCCACGCCTCTGGTGATTCGCATTCATTTACCCCTCCATCTCCTCCCGATCGGTCCATCCGTACGACAGTTCCCGCGTCCTCAGGAGAACAACTGATGAGGTAAGAGACACGACCAGCAGGTCCTTGCACGTTGAGGAATTCCCAGTGGTGAAAATCCTCGTTTCGTGTTACATCATCGACGTACGGCAGATCTTCCCAGCTGATCACGATGAGCGAAATGGAATGATTTAAACTCACTAGAAACCGCGAGACTTATCGCCCAAGTGTTTATCGAGGAGGTTTCTGGTCTCATCGTCTAATTCTGTCAGCTCACAGTTGGATCGAGCGGCTAACATCGGCAGCCACCGAGCAAATGCTTGAAAAGATATAGGCCAGCGTAATCTGGCGTCTTTTGAACCTCCCTCCACTACGATCCTTGTGATATTCTCGATGGGCTCCGGTTCATCATCCAACATGAATTCTTCTTCTGGTTGACCATCGATGGCATTCCAAAAATCATTGTATGCAGCGAGAAACAGTAAAATTGATCGTTCCATCGTGATGATGTCGAGATCGGAAAAATTTGAGAACACAAAAAGCGATCGCCGAGGAAAAAGCCCAACAAAAAGAAGAGACACAGTACGTGTACGCCTAGACATAAGAGATGACTCCTCCTGTTGCTGCTTTACTTCTGTAACCTCCATGCTGGCAACAGCGTTGTAAATGAATGACGACATAATTGAGACAACCGCGGGGATACTGAGGTGAAAAGTCCGTAGATTCGAAATACCACGAACAACATCAAGAAGCATCACGAACACGAAACAATGAACCCTCAAATCATCACTGTCGAGCCTTATCAACCCGCAACCATGTCTCACCTGACGGATACAACATCACACTCGACTGCCCCTCCTATTCCTCCTCGAAATCGACTTCAGAAGCCGCAGCCAGACAAAAACGATTCACCTTCTATTCGATATTCACCCACCACGAACAAATACCCTTCTCCCCAAGTCTATTCTCCAATCATCTTCCAGCAGACACCGACTGACGTCAATGTCTATTCTCCCATCGTCAAAAGCTCGCCCGTCATCAAGGAGAACAATCTGGAGATGCAGTATGTTCGTGATGCAGGGATCTTGACAGCATATCTGGTTCCATTCCCCCAACCTGAGTTGAAAGATTCTACCAAAGCACCAGCTCGATTTCTCATCGTGAGTTTCTTCATCTCGACTTGCCCTGAATGATGAAAAGTACACACCACCCCCACCACCTTTGTACAAACCCAGCGATAACGAGAAGGAGGGAACAGTCAACAAAGCTCAACGAAAATGGCAGTCAGAGGTGAGAAGATGGTCTCGCATGACCGACTCAATCGTGCAGGTCCGAACGGCCAAAGAATTCAAAGACACTTCGGACAACCACTATTCATGGAAGGGAGCCAAATCGGTCGCTGTCAGAGGAATCAACAAGGCCATGAGTGCAACGAAGTCGTCCGGTCTAGAGTTTCTCAACCGCGTTGGAACCGATGACGCAGCACCTCTTCGCGAGATCCTCTTGATCCACCCTCCCATCCCAGGGATGTCTGAGATGGACGTGAGTCCATGATCCATCACATTCCATCACGTCTAATCAACGAAAACAGATCCGCAGGGAGTTCATCAACACGATCCTCCGCACGAAAGACAAGGCGACCCGCGATGCCATCATTGCCACATCCATGTTACCCGTCGCCGCCGCCGTCGATATCTTAGTCACCGTGGTGTGGCCCTTTGGTGGCCTCTTAGAGATCGACGCCGTGTGGGCTTACTCCTCCATAAGAGGAGCGAAGGCAGCCAGAACTGTTTCGAAGCGCTTAGAAGCATCCGGAGGCCAGCTCAAGTTGACGTTCAAGCAGACGAGAGAGATGGATGTCATGTCTCATTACATGAGCTGGCTGTGTCACTCGAAGAACTCGGACAGATTTCCTTTTCTGAACGGAACACCTCCGATGGACTATGAGGTCGTCAAGGCCATGGGGTGGGAGCCCAGTCTGAACGCATCATCGAGATACGAAGATGAGGTGACGAAGAAATGATGATGATGATGATGATGATGTGATATTGATGAGAGCAGGCGTGGGAGAGGGAAGAACTGAAGGAAGACGTATCGGAGGTGTTCCACAAGGCAGCGAGGGAATACAACAAGTGGTGCTCTTCTTTCGAGAAGAACAAGAAGAAGATGGACTCTGAAGATGCAAGGAAGACGGCGGAGATGAGCAGTGCGATGCACACGCAGGGAGCAGCCACAGCGGAGACTTATCAGCCAGCTCAGTTGTCTCCCCCTGTCTATCAGTCATCTTAAGACATGCGACTGTACATCGGAAATAAATGTATATATCTCTACTCGAGAGGTGTTTAGAGGATGTTTAGAACTATCTCAGGCCCGTCGACACTGTTGATAGAGTGGATAGTCCGAGGCCTGGTACCAGCAATTTCGGGTTACGTTTCTCATCCTCGGAGCGGAGAAGGGATAGCAATCTCCGCATTTAAAGTGACCACAGAGGACCATGTCAGTGGAGGGGTGGAAGAAGAGTTGGGTTCGTGATAGACTGAGGGAGGAGATTGGAAAACAGGTCAACACTATCCGTCGCAACATCTTGGAGAGGACACAAGATGTGGGCATCAGTGAATTTGCCCAATCGCAGATCATCAATCGCCAAGGTATCCATCGGTCTGTGAATCCAGTCTTCATCTACGCCGATTTGGCAGTGAGTCAGATATCACAACTATCAACCCAAGATTTACATATCCAGTCTGAAGTCGACTATGAAACTCTCTTGAGTGATCCTGAAACTGTGGAATCTATTCAGATCCGCTCTTCTTCTATGAATATGTTCCTTAGAGATAAGAACAAGAGAACCCTCTTATCCGCTGCCGCCTCTATCGGTAGAGCTGATGTCATCGAGTGAGGTCCAAATTCCACCAATATCCCAGCTAATCCTCACAGTGCCATCTTTCGTTCATTCGAACCTGATCGAGCAGGCATCAACGTCACAGACCACGAGGGCTGCACAGGTGATAATCTATTTGAGCGATGAATCTCCATCGAACGACACAGCCCTTCACGTTGCAATGGAACAGTCTCATTATATCGTCTGCCAGACTCTATTACTGAAGGGAGCCGATTACAATCTGAAGAACAAGGACGGAGACACCATCATACATCTCCTGATGAGAAAGAAGGACGGTGAGCTTCTTCATCTCATCACGTTGACTGATATACGTCGAACAGATGAACAGGTATCTTCTCTTTTGAGATTCATCTGTGCCCTACCCACACGTAAACATTGGGATCGTCAGGTATCTCATCACGATGTGATCATCGATCACGATCCACATCACGAACCCTCGACACATGATATGATACTCTCCACAAATCATTCACGTCACGATCACTGATCACCATACAGAATCGTCAGGGAGAGACAGCGTTACATCTGGGTGAGCCACACCATCTCATCCATCACATTGACCCTCACAGCTTGCCAATCGGGACTTGAAGAATGTGTCTTCATTCTCATGTGGTGTGGTGCCGATCCAACGAGAATGACCAGGTGAACTCGTTCTTCGTGACTCGTATTGATCGAAAGAAGGAGGGGAGAGACAGCAGAACACTATGTGGAATACTCCACCACGGATCGAAAGGACAAGATCTTACAATTGCTGAGAGAAGTGAAGCCGGAGGGGCAGCAGGCCACGAGCATCTCTGATGTAGATCTGACGAAATCGAGCAATTTAAACTTGTCGAGGAATGACGTTCCCATAACCATCTCTTCCATCGCACACAAGGTGAGACGATTCACGCATCTGAACTCTCACACTTGTAGAAACCAATCTTACTCGTACCGGGTCTCTGCTCTTCCGCCTTAGAAGTGTGGAGATCACCGTGGAACAAGGAGGGAAACATGGATTGGATGAGATCTAGACTGTGGCTCAGCATGGCCAAATTGGGAGGACAGAAGGTGACAGCACATCGATCTCTCCACCTGACAAATTACAGCAAGCATGGCTTCAACACATGGTCGTCGAAGACGGATGGAAAGATCCAGCAGGTGAGACGACGAAAGAGACAAGAGCTGAAGGGAGAAGGAATCAAAGTGAGGGCTGTAGAAGGTCTCCATGGTATCGACTTCTTGTCCGAAGATCTGTTGGTCAGGGGTGCCACTTGTGTCTTCTCTGATCTGATCAACAATCTCACCATGCACGGTTACGACTCCAATTCTCTGTCCGCATCCACGGTACGTACACTTGCGAGGTAGAGGTGTGACGTCATCAGTATGACTGGAGGATTCCCCCCTCCAAATTAGAGGAGAGGGACAATCACTTGACAAAGATGATATTGAACATCGAAATGTTGAGAAAATTGAACGGTGGAAGAAAAGTCGTTCTCATCGCTCATTCCATGGGAAATCGGTGAGAGAGATCATCTCATCGTTGGCTGAGACGTATCAGATTGGTTCAATACTTTCTCACCTGGGCGGAGAAGAACCACGGGAGAGAGTGGATCGATGCCAACATCGACACCTTCGTGGCCGTAGGTGCTCCTTGGTTGGGTGCACCAAAGACAGTCAGAGGAGCTGTGAGAATGCATCTGTCGAGCACCATCTGATCCATCACATCAGGTTACGGGGGAGAAGTTCACCTTGGATCTCTTCTTGACCGATGCTGAAGGTCAACAACTGTGCAGAGGAGTGGGAACACGTAATACTTGTGTCCTCTATCTCTCGCTGAATCATCACAGTTCCTTGGATGTTTCCCCTGCGATCGAGTTTCGTCGGTCGATCTCACTACGCATACATTCGATCGAAAGAGTCGCTGACGCCAGGGTGAGAGTGAAGATAGAGGGGAATGTAAGGAGTGAAGAGAGAGCAGAACGAGGACGGTGGAAGATCTGAAGGACCAATTCGAGCCGCATACGATTCAAGATTGCTTCGAGAAATCGGGTGCCGCCAGCACTTGGGCGGTCTTCGAGGAGCACTTCAAGAGCGATCCGTTGTATTGGAATTTAGAATCGAAGGAAGACATGGTCAGTCTCATCACGATCGTTCGTGTCCACCTGATGATGAGACAGGAAGACGAAGGTGACCTCCCAGTACTGAAGAATCCACCCGTCAACCGATTAGTCTGCATCCACGGTAACACTTCTCCGATCTTACTTTCGATTTATTTTCGATTTATTTCCGATTTTATTCGTTTCTGAACGCCTCAGGCATCAACGTACGAACCGAATGTGTCTTCTTCTTTACGAGAGATAAGAAGAACGAGAACATGTTCATGGTCGACCCGACTGTCAATTTAGAGTTTGAAGGGCTGCTGGTCAAAGGAGGAATCGGCTACGAGAGGAGGAGGACACCACAGAATCTCGCGGGTGAGTGAGAAGAAGAGGAGAGAAGATGACAAGAACAGATACCACCGGAAGTGGAGACGGGACTGTGCCTTACATGTCGTTGAACTACCCTCAGATATGGAAGAACGGGCAGGTGAAGGAGGAGATACAGATCCACACGCTGGAGAATGCAGAGCACAGGGCCATACTGCAAGACTATCGATTCTTCCAGTTGTTGTATCAATACATCATGTGATCTCATCATCATTTATTCTGTGTCATCTGCAGTGAGGGATCTGTGTAGAGTCCATTCTCTCGGATGTATTCGATGACTGCATCCGGTGTCAGATATTTGGGTGACCTCCCTCTCGATAATATGTCTCTGTCTCTCATTCAGTCATGATGAAACGGTGATGACCGTGTCATAGAAGTAGGTCGATCTACGAACCTCAGTTTGGTGGAAGAGATCTCGTTGATGATGGTCTGGGGAATGAGAGTGATGTGTTCCCTCAATTCAGTGAGAAGCTTGTTGGACTCGATCACCTTGGCAGCATCGGAGCCAGCTCTATCTATGACATAGAGTCCGAATCGAGTCAAGATGTCTCTGATGTCGTCTGGATGCCAGACACCTGCTCTATGTTGACATTGTCTTTAGAGATGGAAGAGATGCTGATGATGTGTCACCTTCAGCGCTCATGGACTCCAACAAGTCTGCACCACACAACAGTTTGACCTGCAGAATTTGAATGGATGACACAATGTCTTGCGCACCTGAATAGGAGACTCCCCTTCCTTTCGGTCTGTGAGAGATGAGAAGGTGAAAAGAGATGGAAGATATACCTCGGTTGATGTTGAGGTAGAAACGAGTCAAAACGACTAGAGTGGTGACGAAATTGGGTTGAGCAGCCTCCCAACCGTCGACTTGTATCCATTCGCTGTCCTTCGTTGCTCTCTCTAACATCTCCACTCGATGATGGTGGTCTATCATACCCTGAAGGAAGATGAGAACAGTACATCATATCGAATCGACCTTCTTCTTGTAGGCATCTGATACACCTGAGATGTAGCCACCTGCGTCGCTTTAGAGATGTTGAGTACACGTCGCTCACCTAGAAGATCGATATTATTATCCTCTGCGTAATCCTTTGCTAATTCTGTACCAATTGTCAGCGTGTGAGAATATGAGATCTCCATACCGAACATTCGCAGATGGGCATATGTGATGGGAGAGAACGTTCCACAAGTTAAGACGACGGCTCTTTCTTTCTTTCCTTCTGTCGGTGCTGCCATGCCACTTAATCAACTAGGATGGGAGTAGTACTCACCTTTCATCTTCTGTCGTGGGAAATCTGAATCAACATTCAACTCCTCCAGACGAGCCAACGTACTCTCTCTTGCGAATCTTGTGTCCCTACTCATTTTCTCTTCTGGATGATGTGTCTGTTTGTCTGGTCAAATTTTACACATTCGGCGAATGATCTTCGCGTTCGCAGATTCGAGTCACGTGACTTCTCTTTTTAGAAACACACCATCGAGCTGCTCAGCCATGAAACCGAAGCTATCTCTTCTTGTGGGAGGTGTTAAAGAATGATCTGAATCTCGTGTGGAAACCGACGAAGGCCAGTATACTCGAATTCTTCTACTTCTGGGGAACAACGGTGCGATACTACAGACACAATCGAGAGAAAGATAACTTTCACGTGCAATGTTTCGATCGCGATAACGGAAAACACGATCTGGTGAGGGGATGGCTCTCTGCTTGAATTGAAGTACTTCAGATCCGTCAAGTGTTCATATCCAGAACAGAGGTGGCGACGGTACAAGAATCGATAGGTGATTCAAGTTGAAATCATAAGGTAATATGATTGCCTGATGACGCGATCGTGGTGTCATCGACGCCGGAATATCCGCACGGTCCTTACGCGGGAGCCCGATGCCTCGGCGTCGCCGATGATGCATCTTCGTATAGCTGAAGCCATATCCATTCAGCCACAAACCATCACAACAGCATGCCTTCTTTCGAGAACAAGAGAATCGTCTTCATCAGCGGAGGTGGAAGAGGTCTCGCACTACAAGCCGTCAAGATCCTCCTGACAGAAGAGAGAGACCAGATCGTCATTGCTGGCGTGAGATCGGTAGAGGCATCGAAAAGAGCTATCCAAGAGTTGGTACCGTCGATTGCGGAGGGAAACCTCTTGGAGGTGATCGGAGCAACATCGATCGTGTCGAAACTGATCGGATCAAAAGGTGGTCGCGTTCGACCTCACCGATAAGGCTAGTATTGAGAAAGCAGCTCAACATGTGGAGTGGGTGAAATACGACGAGTCATCTCGACTCATTTTGTTCAGGTCCACCTACGGAAGGCTCGACGTTCTCATCAGCAGCGCGGCTATAGCAACCTCGGACGCCAGGACAATCTTCGCCACCAACATCTATGGAACTGCTGTGAGTCCTCCCGGTCACTCATCACCACAACGATCGACTCACCACCGCACAGATAGCAGACGAGGCCTTCATTCCTCTGCTTGAAAAGTCCAGAGACGCTCACTTGGTGGAGGTCACCAGTGGTCTCGCTTCCCTGTGTTTGGGGGCTGTTCCACCTCAAACGAAGGAGAAATTTGATCGTGATGACATCAGTCACGATGAGTTCGAACAACTGGTGCAGGACTACTACAATGCAGCGGAAAAGAGTGAACGAGTGAACGTAACGACGCCTGACCGTTACGACAGATGATTACGCTACCCTATATGGTGACGCTCACGCCAAATTTTACGGAGATTACGGAATGTCAAAGATGTTCTTGAACGTGTACGCAAGAGCTTTAGCTCAGAAGATCAAATCAAAGGGTGAGATGGTGAAACTACAGAGAAGTCTGAGATATTGAAAGGAATCTCTCTTTCTCTCGTCTGTCCCGGCTACTGTGCCACCGACCTCACTTACCACCAAGGACCTAGGTCGGCAGAGGATGGTGAGACTTCTGTTTATGATTTCGTAGATGAAGCTAACGTGTCTCAGGTGCTAGGTCAATCTTAACATCCACCCGGGTGCCTATCAGCCAGACCGGACAAGCTTGGACTTACGGTCACCACCTTCCTTTCTCTGTCACCACCGTTGAATATGACGAGCTCGTGGCCAAATGTTGAAAGAGAATGAATAAATAGCCCGATTAAGCTCATCATTTGGGGGAAATACGTCTCAACGAAGACGAATGTAACCATAGAGGAACATGCGTCATATATAATAAGGGTATATCGTCGATACAACGGGATGAGTACAACCTGCGGGATTCACGCGCGTAATGACGATAGTATGAACCGAAGCTACGTCAAATGTGAAGGATTGACGAAAACTGACAGCGATGATTAATATGAACAGAGAAAGGGACAGTTACTCGCTAACCAACAAAAATAATGAGAAAAGACATCTGAAGATTGGTCGCTCTTGTGAAATCGATTAACACATGATCACACTCGATCGAAAAATAGTTTCGTGCATCGAATAGTCTCTTCTGACGTATCTTACGTCTATCTGAGTCAAAAGGAACGAACTCTGACGGACCACAACGAAGTTGGTCCATCTGTATCCATGTGTTTACACATGGATAAATCTCTTAACACATGATCACACTTGATCGAATTTCAGCTTCGTACATCGAATGTGGGGGGGTGGAACCGATTATTGCAGTCATTTTTTTGTTTCCGTCATCTGTTATTGCTTTGCATGTCGGCATGTTTTCTATCTTTTTTCTGTTCAGCCCTTTTTCGCATTTATTTAATGTTGGCCTGTGTTCTCTTCTGTATGACTTCGTGGTTGAACATCAGCCACGGTTTTTGTTGTGCGTCAACTGAATCATTACCAGACAATTTCCTTCATCGTATAATTTCCTCATGGTCGTTCATGCATGTCACCTTTTGATTAATCGCGTCGTATGTGTGTCACATATACTGCAATATTATAATCATAACAACGTGGTCCTGAAGGTGATCATCAATGTGACCTTTGACGTCATCATCTAACTGCTTTTGTCGCATCGGTTGTTCAATGTGTCTCATCCGCCACTATCGTATAGCTCATGAACGACGTACAAAAATGATGTGCATAACATGTCGGGTCGTCCACCGCGGTGTGTTTCAGTGGCGAGAATAGAGATATCACGCAGACATTCACAGCCACACTGACCCGCTTTATTTCATGCTCTGACTCAGCACGGATCTACCTCCCGTGGGTGATGGGTTCTTCTTGAAGAAGGAGGGGACCCTCCGGCTTAGTGCCCTGCGTCTCATCAATTTTCGTCACATCATTAGTGCATCACTTTTTCGGCGCCTTCTCCGTGGACACAGTGACACCTCTCAGACACTGTATCCATTCGATCATTTGAGTGTAAGTCGGTGGTGAAGCTCTCAACACCTCTTCGTCTGTGACAGGTTAAGGAGTTGAACGCAGAGTGGCTCACTATGTGGGCTGATGATCCTGAACACGTTGTGTCTCTGCTCGTCCTCACAGATACCAATCCTGCAGCCATCCATAACACACGATTGTTCGATCGATAGCTCCGGAAGCGTGCAGACGTACAGCACGGACCCTGTTCATCCTCAGCAATGGAGATGCATCTGAACACTTACCTCTCAATTTGAGCCAACGGGGAGCCCAGCCAGCGAAAGTCTTGATCATGACGTAAGACTCCGTCGTTCTAAAAGTCAACTCTTTTCTCCTGGTCTCTAAACCCTTCTCCATACGTTTGTCTGTCATCGTTGATACACTCACACATTCGCTCGATCCATCTCTTACCTCTGGGATGATACCAGTAACTCTGATCCAGATGTTTCTCTATACAATTTAAGGTGTTGATGTATTCTAACGGTGTCCTGCATTGTAAGACTGCACTGGACTCGGGTGATTTGAGTACAAACCGACGGGGGAAATCTGCTCCAGCGATGTGCAACTTGGACAAGTCAGAACGAAATCTCCTCGCAGACTCACCCGGCTCGAGTTACAAGGAAACGCCTGAATGAATTGAAAATTAGTCGAGCTCTTCTTCTTGGTCAATAGGATGATGTCGTCATAGATGAACAACCGACAGGAGCTGAGAGTGTCATCCAAGTTGACTTGTTCGACGTCTCTCTGTTGGATCAACAACCTTCCTGCCACTAAGATCTCTTCGTTGTAACCGTAGATCTGCGTGGAGGACAATTGCATCTGTTCCACTCAGCTTCTCTCTTCTCTTCGTCTCACCTCTATCGTCTGATCGTATTCCCTCCTCTTGTCGTTTAATTCGTGGAGAAAGCTTCTGACCTTATTTCGACATCAGAAGACGAAAGAGAAAGATGAAAGGGGTAAATGTTGAGCTGACTCTACCTCCTCTAATGCTCCTATCAATATGGCTCTATCTTCATGATCTAACGGTGTGGCCTGTTGTCATGTCACACTACATTATTTCTTCTTTTCTTACTTCTACGAGTCGACTGAGGAGTAGAGAATATCTCGTTATCCTCTGAAATGGTAATATCAAGTAATCTCCCAATTGTCCGTATTTTTTCATCGTCCTGTATATGATTCAGTCTTCATCGTCCAAGTGAAATAAGAATCACTCGGATAATATGTGACTGTAGGAGAATCCATAAGTGATCTGTTGAGAGTACAGATCTCTCAACTGCGGTACGATCTCTGCTCCCTTCAATTTTACATCCTCGATAATGATGTCGATATTCGTCACCTAAGAATAGATTTCCAACGTAGATATCATCCTTGGCCATCTGAATGGCCGAGGCCAATTGATTTCTGAAGGCAGAGTGAGCTTCGATCATCACGTCGATGTCTCCAAAGAGGCGGTTGTGCATGTCGGATGATAATTTAGTTGACATGTAAGGTTTCCAATGCTGGGTCTATCTCAGTGTGTCTCCTCACGTGAACATTGTGTCGAACGTGATGATGATGATGATGGTGATGATGATGGTGATGATGATGGTGATGATGATGATGATGATGAGGTGGAGCTCACGTCCAACATGATCTTGAGTTGAGAGACATAGTGATTCTCCGTCTCGTTCAATTCCCGAATGACCTGACATCATCAGGGACGAGAGAACGACAGATCTCACGTGACGTCTCTGTCTGATCCACGAATCGGATAACTTTTTCATCTTCTTGACTCGAAATGGTTCCAATGGAACTGTTCATTTTCATTTTCACTCCTTCACCTGCATCCTCTCACCGTGCGTGGCGATGCGGTACGATGTAGAGCTGACAATCGAATCGATCCACACCCTGAGGCAATGAGACAAAGTCTTTGTGTAGATATGAAATAGGGAATCAAAGTGGAAGTGAATCACCTGCATTCTGCCTCAGATGAAGCTTGGAAGGTAAATGTTCTGCGAGGAGAGGACAGACGAAATGTATCCCCCACAAAATGACTCTTATTCGAATCACCCATCGTGATGATCTACAATGCTCAGTTCTGAAATCTCTTCGATATTCCACCTGACACAAGTCCAAGCGGATGACCGTCTCGTAGTGAAATTTGAGATTGCACCGTTGTAGATCGATGCTGTTGGTCAGAGTGAAACCGATCCTGGATAATTTCCCCTGAAGTGTAGTGCACAAGAGAATGTCGTTGAACAAGAATGCCTGGTACACCTTCCTCTTGTCTCTCTCCACGTGTGTCAGTGTCCCTGCCTCCAGTCAACGACAAAGAAGATAACTCATCGACTTCACCTTGGCGTATAAAGTACCGACCGGGTGTGGACACGTTGTACCCCACGATCACATCAGATAATTCAGAAGATTGTCTCTCCACCGTATTCTGCTTCTCGTTGACAGCGATCGATACTTCTCTCAGTGCATCCACAGCCTTCTTCAACCCTATCGTTATCAGTGATGTCGACGTTTCAGACGGTAGGGTCCACCTTCTCGTTCGGGTAGGTAGATGGGTGTCTCGTTCAGCAGATCGCTGACGTCAGCGTGAAAGAGGGAGGCGTGGAGGGTGGGTACGATGAGCAATCTGCGAGTGTGAATCTCGCGGAGATTTCGTTTCGCGGTCACCTTGACAGGTGACGATCTGATCTCTGCGAATGCTCCAAGCGATTGAGTAGAGCCTCGAATTCTGGATGCTCTCGTCTACTGTGTTGTAGAGCGGCCGATGCTGCTCTATGATCGTTGACCACCTGCGTGGACTCTTCAGCTTTTGTCGATGGATCGATTCATCTTGCCAGTAATTTGTCTTTAAACTCCAAGATGATGTCGCTGATGTGGGTGCGATTGGTCCATGGAATCATTCTGTCTTTCAGTTTCTGATAGAATTCTCTCGCATTGTCTAATATCTCTGGGATTTTTGAAAACATGGTGCTGATGTCCACTGGGTTCAATTGTAGCTTTCCATCGATGCCATGGATGTAATGCTGCCCCCATCATTCGGTGACACAGATGATCTCGTGACTCTACCTCTTTGAGAAACTGCATCTGTTGGACGAATTCTTTCTGTCTGGCCAGGATCTGAGATGCAAGGAACAACCTTCCTGTTAATGTATGAGTCTAAAAAAGGATGTCCATCCCCTCCAATCTCTCACTTCGTGATCGAATTCTGGCTCTACGTGCGAAACCTCTGAGGCGGGCCTGTATCTTCACGATTGTTACAATGTTAAATTCGTGCTCTAACTGTAAGACACCATCAGATACGACGACACTCTCATCCTTCTCACCGTGAAACGACGAGCGGCAGTCGGCGTGGGAGGAACTTCATCTTCCGAAGACAGATCGATCACCCCAAAAACAGAACTTCCTGAATCAGTCAGTATAAGTAGTCGTCTTTGTGATTCATTCACCTCTGATGTGACCGAGATCTGCATCCAGGCCTCCTTGTCCGTCGGGCAACTGGGCTGTTCAGATCAACCCTCTCAGCTTCTCTCACCTCATCTGCGGGTACCTCCATGTTGGTGATTGAATGATCCTTCGGCTTCCCTCAACAGCATATTTCCTGACCCTGGGCTGACGTTCTACAACACAAAGATCATCCTCGTGGAGAGTGTCAAAATTGTCTCTTATTTCGCTCATTCACGTGGGAAGTGAGAAAGAGTCTGGAGCACACAGCCTCGATCGGGCGTCAGTTTGTCCGGAACATCAGTATAACAATTCGAGAGGAACCGTATAGGATGAGACGATTTATCAAGAGGTATAAGTGCTCAAGAAGCAGCTCTTGCAATCAAACACTTCTAATCCGTCCGAGAAATCATTCTTCCATCTCGCGATGGCATCCGCTGTGCTCTTCACTGCAGAGTTGACGTCACGGAAGTCGTATCCCTCCAAGAAGGCTTGTCTGTCAAAGAACCTGCTCCCCTTCAGCTTTCACCTCTCTCCATGTCATCACCTTCCATCATCGATGAATGAGGTGCAGTCTTTGATACCAAAGGAAGTGATGTCTATCCTGGGGTCTAATTTGAGGTACTCTGGAGACTTCAACTCGGCCACGATGGTCGTACCGAATCGGCTGTTGATCTTGTCGACGAGAGATTTGGCCAGTGCTTGGAGCTGCTTGTGATCTGCGATGACATCCACGTCCCTCTTGATGTCCTTCGCTCTCTCTCCTGGTTACCCCATCAATATCTCGTCTCCTCCATCGTCTCCTCCATCATCACGATGATGGTCATCGTGATCATCATCACCTGGTACACCAAATTCGGGTAGAGGTGGAATGGACAATTCATATTTGAACGGATGTGTCACAAATTTTCCGTGCAGGAAGGAGAGGTACATCTCGTGCAATTTCTTCGACGCCGCTGCCTGTGGATCCATCGGCCCAGACTTGTTCACCTGTGGAACGACTACGATCTACATCAGCCAAATGTGACACAGACTTGAAGGTGCAATCGTTGTATCGGTTGAACGATTCAAATGGGAATGGATAGACTCACTCGGAGGTCGTGGAAAATTGTTGAAGATAAAGTAAGGGCAGGAGTCATCGGGTGCGTCGGCCCAGATGTGAAGTAAGATTCCAGGCTTAATTACAGACAAGAACTCTGAATAAGCACTCAACACGGCTCTCACTGGAGAGATGCCAGCCACCTATTCATCATTCAACTCTCTTCATCATCACACCATCACGATGCGATCGTCATCGCGATCGTCGCACCTTCTTCGCTCCCGAAAATTGACAGCTCTCCAAGAAAGAGATGTAAGCGTACGATTTCGTAAAGTGGTGAGATCTCCTGTGTTCTTCACAGAGGAATCCAAAGATGAAGACTTCCGATCGATTTCCATCGAGCTCGACCTGTCCTCGCGTCATCTCAACTCTTAACTCTCATTGTAGTTTTCTCACCTCTTCCGTGATGAAAACGGCTCTCTGTACGAGATTTCCTTGCTCTGGCAGCTTGAAGGATATAACGTAAACCTTTCCATCACGTCACATCGCGATGATCACACGGATGAGATCACCTTTCTCTTCTTCAGAGTGGCGATCTGTGCATCTTCGGTGTAGCTGTTCAACATCCAATCGACAATCCAAGCGCAGAGTCCGATCTTCATGGTCTGGTAGTAAGGCTTACCCAATTTGACTCTCGGTTTGTTCGAGCGATTCATCTCGGAGGAGGTTGATCCGTTGATCTGTCGCACGGTGGAGGTGATGCCAAAGTGCTGTGGGGATCAGAAGGAGACGGGGATGTGAGAGACGTACGGAGAGGATACCCCGCATGATTCGAATGGAGTGGAAGAGGGAGATGTAGTTGGAGGAATGAGATGATTTGATCAATCTCTTCAAGATCTTCTTCTTTCTCTTGACCTGTTGGAGGTGAGTGGGGAGATCGTGGGAATGGGATGATACCTCTTCCGTCTCTTCTTCTTCTTCTTCGTCATCGTCTTCACTATCGTCCTCGCTGTCTTCCCAATCTTCATCTTCGTATTCCTCCTCGCTGGAAGAGGACTCTTCATCACCTATGTGACCTCAGTGGTGAATCCTTTGTCATTTATCTCCTCACCCTTTTGTATCTCCTTCATAAAGATGGATGCCTCCGCTCTGATGAAGAAATCTCTAACATTCTGTTGATGACGAAATGCAGGGGACTCTTTGAATGCACTCATGGCTGGGCTGATGAACTCATCATCGACTCGAAGTTCCAGCTCCTCCAATTGCTGACTGAAGTTGTTCAACAGATCAGCCGTTGACAACTGTTTCTGTGCAACGATTTCTTTATCCTTGACGACGTGCTCTAAGAACTTGTTTCTCACGTCCATGATGAGATCTTATCCTTCGGGTCGTGTTCTTCGATTCCAGAAAATATCGCACTGTAGATGGAATTTTCAGTGAAGGCTATCTGCGGTTGGAAAGAGCTAACAAGCAAAAGCATCATCGAGAAGAATAAGAAAGAAGGTGCATGAACACACTAACTGAACAGGAACTATTGAGACAGATCGCTCTCGTGGCTGGCCAAATCAACCGCCAGAAACAACAGCAAAATGTCAACAAGAAGCCGCCACCGCCAGCGCCAACGATTCCTTCTATCTACCAAATTAAAAAGGAGGCACCACCCAAGCCCACACCCATTTTACCCTCACCAAAATCTTTAAAATGGCGGAGTAGCTCGACTCCCTCCTCAACGACGGGCAACAGGTAGGTACGGAGAAGAGACTGGGTTTAATGAGTTCAGACGACTGGTGGCAGAGAGAGGCATCCGAAGCAAGACACTCAGCATAGCCCACCGGTGAATAGTCACTTCGTTTTATTTCACGGTTCACAGTATTCTTCCAGGAAGACGGGCCTGCGAGTCAATCTCAAGTCCTCACCCAGACTCTCAAAGACCATTGTTCAGGCGGTCAAGCGAACACCAGCCGAAGAGCCGAAGCCAACGTGCTCCTTCTTTTTGGCCGGGGTTTGCACGAAGACAGACTGTCCGTTTTCACATGTCTACATCGCCCACGACGCACCAGTGTGTCCAGAGTGGAGCCGAGGGAAGAGTTGTCCGAGGGGAAATATGTGTAATATGAAACACGTTACACATTGTCCAGAGTTTCAGACGAAAGGAAGGTGCTTGGACATGAGGTGTAGACTGCAACATAAGAGAACGAAAGAGACAACGAACACGAGAGACGACAAGCAATCCACAAACCCAGTCTTGCTGAAGAAAGATACTTCGCAACTGCGGCCGTGTTTTGATGACGAATAAATTTTGAGTTTGTGAGGCCTCCTGTTCTCCTTCATCATGCTTGTGTTGTTTCCTCATGGTGTCAAGCATAACCGTGGGCACTCTGTAATAAGAATAAAATAGCACGGGATGATTTTTATTCAATCTCATCATCACATTTCTAGTAGTGCATTCACAGACATGGACCCATCCTTGTTGGAGAAATACGCACAGGAATTCATCCAAGAACAGCAGGCGAAGAATGCTGCAGGAGAGGGCTCACAGAGTGCCCCTTCAAATGGTTCAGTCATCGGCCCAGTCGCCCCACCCAATAAGGGAATGATGATTCCAGCCAGAGTTTTGAAGAGTCAGCTTGTTGCAAAGAAAGCAAAGGGTTCAGCGGCGCCAATTGTCGTCCAAGAGGTACGTATATGTTCAACGACATTCACCTCATCCCGAACAGGCACCGACCTTCGACAGGTGGTAGCCAGCGCTACATCCTCTAGGCCCAGAACATACGATGAATTTACCAGTCTCCTCCCATCCGACTTCTCTTTCGCCCCACAAGGAACTGGAAAGAGTTATCAGGTGAGGTGAAGCTATATCCCCATGCATTCTGATGCACCATCTGTAGGAGATTCTGAAATCACAAGACAAAAACTCTGCGCCCAAATATGTATTCCCTCAACACGCTCCTGCTAAACCAGCCGCTCCCGCCATCAAGGCCTCGGGCTCAACACCCATGTGTGTCTCCCATCTGCATCATCACCCCTTTGCTCACATGTTCTACAGCGGTAATCAGTTGCAAGTGCAACCAGTCCCCGACTTTCCAGGAGCTTCGGTCACTCTGGGTCCTCACGGACAGACTGGTGCTCTGAGAATCACCCGTCAGGCAGCCGGCACCACCTGGGAAGACTCTTCTCTCGGCGACTGGGATCCAAGTGAGTCCATCCTCTTTACCTCTCTCATCATCATCCATCATCCATCATCATCATCTTTGACCTCTCTGGCGTTTGTTCACGTTCAACAGATGATTTCAGAATCTTCGTAGGTGATTTAGGAAACGAAGTCAACGATGAAGTGAGTTCGAATCATCTCAGCAAAGGCGTTGACCTTCGTGCAGCTTCTCGCTCGAGCTTTCAACAAGTACCCGTCCTTCCAGAGGGCGAAGGTGCTGAAAGACAAGAAGTCAGGAAAGTCTAGAGGCTACGCCTTTGTCAGCTTCCGTGACTCTGCGGACTACGCAAGGGCCATGAAGGAGATGAACGGTGTGTCATGACAATGAAGACGGTGCTGATGACGCTCGTAGGCAAATACATTGGAAACAGACCTTGCAAGCTGACGAAGAGCAAGTGGAAGGAGCGTGCCGGAGATGCACCCACCGGAAAGAGATAAAGAATGAATTGGATTGTCCTCTCACATTCATTTGTGTGGAAGAACAATGAATGGTTGTCTTTCCACAGTTGGACAACGAGCTGTCCTCTTGTGAAGACTGTCACTTGTGTAGTCACGTGAGTCGAGGAGCGAAATTCGCCATATGTTTCTCACGTGACACACGCAGCACAACCATCATCTGGTGAGATGAATCGACTCTCCTCTTTATGTGTCCATACTGCCATACGACATCGACCCGTGTGCATTAATCTCCGTTCTCTCCGTATCTGCGATAACGCCCTTCCACTGAAGCCGTTACAAAGATATTCTACCATGCCACCGAAGAAGAACAACAGCAAGAGGAAGAATCCTCCTGAGAAGGTTCAACAGAGTCTCAAATTTTTCAAAGTGAAGGAGGAGACATCTGAAGAAAGTAGACTGAGCGATGAAGGTGCTACGATCTGTTTGGTACATCTTGATTGACAAAAGAAAGATCAGAACATCAAGCACGAAAACAGTGACGAAGAGGTATACACTTGCGAAGAAGAAGAAACTGACGAGACAGGTGGTACCGAAGCACGAGGGTTCATGTTCTGAATGGCCTGCACCATCGATTCAGATGGAAGAGGGACGAAAGTTTTTGATGGAAACAGTGGAGGGCAAACACAATGTTCTCATCATCCCCGATAAGGATGCAGACGGCTTATCCAGTGGGGTAAGTTCATCCACTTCCTGATGTCAAATTGATCTCTCATCAGGCCATCGCCCTGCGTTCTTTAGTCATCTTGGGGCTACCGAGGGACAAGATCAAGGTGAGACGATCGTTCTCCTTCATCATTCTCAAGTAAAACAGATTCATTTTGTGAGCAAGGGACAGAGTCTGCACACCAAGGAAGAGAGAGAGAAGATCGAGCAGGGTTTCCCTGACGTCACCCGCATCATCATCCTCGATCAGGTGATCATCAACCATCACACATCTCACTGACGCATCATCAGGGTAGCAGAGGGGGTAAAGAGATCGTAGATCCAAAAGAAGGAAAGGTCAAAGTTCTGATCGTCGATCATCATCATTCGAAAGGGGAGCATCCTGATCACAGCCAATTTGTCACCGCACAGAACAGTTATCCTATAGCGACATCCAGTCTGTTGACATACATGTTGGTCAGAGGTGATCTCTCTCACCTACATCAATGTTGATCGTCTCAGATTTGCATCCGCAGATCCCTGAAAAATGCGATTGGCTGGCAGTCATCGGCGTGTACGGAGACCTGTCAGCATCGGTTAAGGTGAAGAACACCTCACACGTATCATCGAAAATTTACTGAAATGGATTATAGTGGGTCGACCCGTGGCCAGATATGACGGCGACCATCAAGAGATACGGAAAAACAAAGATGACAGAAGCCGTCAGCTTGATCAATGCACCGAGGAGGACATCACAATACGACCCCGAAACGGCCTGGAAGGTAGATGAGATGTGGCGTGATGTTCTGATGGAGTGCAGGCCATCGTCGATGCAGAGTCACCGAATCAACTTCTGACATCGACCGACGCGGAGTCGCTGAGAGAAGCGAGACAGCAGGTCAATGCAGAGATCGCAAGGTGAATTCGTGACGTGCCATCCTTGCTCAAAGGATGAAGGTGGTCGAGAACTCCACCTGTCTTCAATGACGAGGGAACTGTGGCACTCTTACGTATCAACGTGAGCCATTCATACGACAGATCATCATGGAGTTCATCTCTGTGGATCGAATCATCTGACAACCATATAGAGTCCATGTCAGATCCATCCAGTCATCGCCACGAGGTGGTCGAACAGCATCAAATCGAAACATCTGAAGGTGAATGACATGCAGAATGAAGAGATCTGACTAACTCAAGATGGTCATGTGCAGTAACTCTGGTTACACGGAGGGTAGTAACGGAGAGAAGAGAGTCAACTTCTCCTGCAGAATTCCAAAGAGCATCAAAGACGGTGACGAATGCCCCAACTTACAAGACATCCTCGTACAATATTCCGATCAATTAGAAGGTGCACTTTACATGAGAGACCATCTAATGTCCGACAGGCTTTCGAGAGAGGAATCCAGATTTCGCTCGTGGCCACAGAGAAGCAACAGGTGGTATGATGAGGTGCAGATGAGATGATGTAGCTATTCGACTGATCCATGTCAGCGAGGATGATTTCGAGCAGCTCGTTCAAGTGATGAGGATCGGGTTCAAGGTGGAAGCGAAACCGAAAGCACCAGTCAACGGAGGAAACACGTTGGACAAGCTGGGATTCTTCAAACCGAAGGAAGAGAAGAAGGAAGAAGAGAAGAAGGAAGAAGAGAACCTCTGTACAAAATAAAGATTCGAAAAGCACCGTTTATCACTCTCCGATTAAATTTCAAAATTTAAAGTTGATCTAGTTAATTCCTGGAAATTCAATTTGGAGGGAACTTGGCATCACATCACATCACATCTCACACAATGAAGAAGGCCTTTTTATCTTCTTCGGTCAAGAAATCCAAAAGTCCTCCAGCCAAGATCAGCCAATTCTTCTCCCCTTTAGAGATAGCTGGAACACCGGATGCATTCAAAGCTAAGAGCACCGAAGAAGTGGAGAAGAGTCAAGGAGAGAATATCACAGACACCCTCTCCAAAGTTTTCGGACATCTTGAATTCAGAGGGGGTCAAAAGGATGTCGTCCTTTCAGCACTAGCCAGAAAGGATGTTTTCGTTTTGATGCCAACTGGAGGTGATTCTAACGGAGATGTCATGGTTCATCGAGGCAGGTGGAAAGTCCCTGTGTTATCAGCTCCCGGCTGTTTTATCCCCAGGCATCACGATCGTCATCTCTCCACTCATCGCCCTCATGCAGAATCAAGTCACAGATGTGAATCACATCACCATCCTTTCATACATTGATCCATCCAGGCTCTGAAGAAGGGAATCAAAGTGGCCATGTTGAATTCCACGTTAAAGGCGAAAGAGAAGGAGGCCGTGAAGAACAAGATGAACAGCAACCCACCCGGACTCCAGCTCTTATATGTGACTCCAGAGCAGATCGGAGCGGGCACCTTTCTCAGCGATTTGAAATCGTTGCATACGAAAAACAGATTGTCCATGATCGCAGTCGATGAAGCCCACTGCATCTCTTCGTGGGGTCATGACTTCAGACCTTCCTTCCGTGATCTCGTAAAGTGAGACGATATACTTCTCCACTTCATATCAACACGATGTTGACGATGGTAGAATCAAAGAGAGTATGCCCACACTACCCGTGATGGCGTTGACTGCCACGGCCACCAAGAAGGTTCAAGATGACATCTGCACGACCCTCGGACTCCGCAATCCATTCATCTCCAGGATGAGTTTCGACCGTCCCAACATCCAATACCAAGTCAAATTCAAGAGTCTCATCAGAGATCTCACCTCCGATCTGATCGATCGCATCACGAAGGGAGAAGCGTGAGAGGATAATGATGAGTCCATCTGATCCTCTCGAAGGAAACAATCGGGAATCATCTATTGTCTCAAGAGAGAGACGTGCGATGATGTGGCGGGTCAGCTCATCACATCGGGCCTCTCCGTGGCAGCTTATCACGCGGGCCTGACGGATGCCCGTAGAGAAGAGATCTTATCCAAATTCTTATCCAACGATATCTCCATCATCGTGGCCACCATCGCCTTTGGCATGGGAATCGACAAGCCAGACGGTGAAGAGTTCATTCCATCTCATTCTGAACGAGACAGTTCGCTTCGTCGTTCACATGTCTCTACCCAAGACACTGGAGGGTTTCTATCAAGAGTCAGGGAGGGCGGGAAGAGACGGACTTCCCGCCAAGAGCGTCCTCTACTTCTGTCACGATGACGTCAGCATGCAGCAGTGGTTGATCAAGCAGCAAGACAAGAAGGGAGATGCCAAGGCCAAGATGGAAGCTGCAGAGAGTGCCCTCACATCCATGGTCGACTACTGCATGGGAAAAGGGTGCAGGAGACAGAAGATACTGAGTTACTTTGGTCAATCGGCACCGAAGGATTGTGCCAACTGTGATGCCTGCTTACATCCAGAAGAGGTGAGTGGGTGTGAGGACCATCCGTGATGACAAACAGGTGGCCCAGCAGTTGTCCCTGTCTGGAGGCTCCATGATGGGCTCTCGTTCCTCCTTCTCCGGTGGTTTCCGTGGTTCGAATCATCTGAGGTGAAGTGTACGAAGAGAAGAGTGACAGACGAAGGAGACAGCACGGGGCAAGGGGCCATCTTTGGAGGTGGAACCAAGTTGGATGAATTTGGAGAGTACGAAGACTATCGAGAAGAGAAGCCAGAGAGAGTCGTGAGAGAAGAGAAGGCAGAGTTTATCTCCGCCAAGGTGAGAGAGAAGAGAGAAGAGAGAATGACGTGGTATAGAGAGCGATGACGATAGTGAACAAGACGAAGAAGGTGGGAGGGAAGGAGGGGGACGTCTTCGCAGCGTTAGAGAAGGCAGAAGAGAGAGAGAACAAGAAGAGGAAGGGCTCCCTCATGCCCGAGAGACCTTCAGCAAAGAAGATGGCCCCTCCACCCACCACGGGGACACACACCGGATCTTTCCGCTCCGTGGGCCTGGGAGGTGAGGGGAGACAAAAGTCATTTCTCACGAGAGAAGGGTTCAAGCGACCACGATCGCTGTTCGAGTGAAGTTGATACATAGATTTATGAGAGAGATTTAGATGAACTTCTTTGAGCTCTCGTCACGGTACTTCTTCCACCACATGAAGGAGACACCAAAGACCACTTGGAAGAGAATAAAGAAGATCCAGAAGCTGAGTGAGCCAGAGCTCTCAATGGAAGAGTGGATCTGTGCTTGGTTGCTCTTCAAGTTGTTCTCAATCTGTTGTTGCTGCTGTCTGCTCGTCTGTCCTCTCATCAGTCCTCTCATTCACTTTGTATCCACTATGCATTCACTATCTATTCGCTATACATCCACTATGTATTATCAAGTGTATCAACTATGAGAGAGATTCTCACCTCCAACTTTCCTCTGATCTCGTTGATGGATCTGGTGAGGGCATCCACCTGAGAGGAAGAGATGGCATTGGATGCCTTGCTCTCGATGGTTCTCCTCAGCTCCTCCATCTGTGCCTTCAAGGCATTCAGCTCGCGGCTGAAGTCACTGTTGTCAAAGTTGAGTGACTTGAGATCGTTCTTCGTGGGCAGTCCGTTGATAAAGTTTTCAAAGCTCTGAGAGAAAGTCTTCTGCTGCTCTGTGATGGCATCGAGACGCTCAGAGTCCTTGTTCAGCTGTTGGTTGAAGGTGTTCAGGGCACTCTGTACTCCACCGAGGGACTGCTGAAGGCTCGCTTGGTTCTTGCCCAACACCTCTACGTCTCTCGACAGTGTCTGTTCCATGTCAATACAAATCCACGACACATTGAATGATTTCATTTGAATGAATGACTCACAGCGAGAACAGAAGGGACCTGGTCGCTCGTCACGGCCTTCGCGGGGGTGGCTGCAGCTACATTCACTTCGATCTATCCCCTTCAGTCTGATGAATGTGGATTTGACTCACGTTGGCAACGGGTTCAGCCTTGGCGAGGCCTTCTGTTCTGGCCGCCTCTTCTCTCTTCTCCTCGACGGGTGCTACCGCGGGTTCTGCAGTGGCAGGAGTGTTTTGCTCTTCGTTGCGTTCCTCCTGGTATTCGTTCTGTCTCACGTCACCCTCCATCATCATCATCGATGAGTCACCTGTTGGACTGGATTTCTGTTTCTTCCATAATTCTCGTAGACAGGTGGAGGAGTGTAACCTTGGTTGGCGCTGTTGGGGCTGCCACCTTCTGCCAGAGAAACGAGACGTGTCGTCTCGAAGCGGTAGATGTCGTGATTGTCTGAGTCGATCAGAATAAAATGAAATAAAATGGGACTCACCCACGAGACCACCGGTGGCGGCGGTGATACCAAAGTAATAGCCCGAGGGGAGATGGAGGGACACAGTCGTGCAGACGTTCCAATCGTTTTGGTTCTGGAGCTTCGTGAGGATCTGTAGCTTACCCTCCACGTAAGTCATCT
The DNA here is from genome assembly GCA_003024175.1 of Planoprotostelium fungivorum. NCBI lineage: Eukaryota > Evosea > Variosea > Cavosteliida > Cavosteliaceae > Planoprotostelium > Planoprotostelium fungivorum. The sequence goes on along the minus strand of MDYQ01000018.1, from coordinate 132,262 downwards.
TGATGTGGGTCTCGTAGTTTCTGTAATAGAGGCGGCAAGTACCGAGGGACTGTATGAGATGAGAAGATGTAACGGAGAGAGGGTGCACCTGGTGCTTTCCGTCTTGTCCAGAATTGTATGACCATGTACCATCGTTTCGGAAGACATTGATGGATGGGTTATCACTTCCTCCATCGTTATCAAAGGTGTCAAAGACGACGGCGAGACCGTCCCATTGGTCTTGGTTTCCAAAGACGTTTCCTTCTCTTCTCGACTCTTTCGTGTACCAGACGGCGAATCCATCGGCACCGAGAGCTGCGGCAGAGCCAGCCTTGAAGGACATCTCGACCTCCCAGTTATCGAAGGTGGTTGCCTGTTCAGTTGAGAATGGGTCCGATGTGACATTTGTATGACGCGGCGATAAAATGATGGAGATGGGCTACCTTGGTGTTCCAGATGGAACCCGCGCGGCTCTTCTCAGCGGGTGTTAAACGGACATAATCATTGGTAATGACTGTGCTTCCCAATGCAGTCCAGAAAGATATGGTTCCTCTAACTGAACGAAAGATCACGAGAGGTTACGTGAAGAATAATCACACCTAAATAGAAGGGATTCTTGAATGAGTGAACCAGTTGTTTCCTCCTCTCAAATCGGGATTCGATGTCAAAGATGGGCTCACTATCACCACCGAAGAGGTTGAAAGCGAACAGAAGGGCAGGAGATAGAAGGAGGAGTAGTAAGATGACTCCCTTCATCCTGATCGCGATGTGTGGTTCTACGGGCGAAAAGCAAAACGATATCGCGAAAACTCTTTTTACGTCTCCACCTTTTATTTCTTTTTCTTCACAAATGATGTACAATGGAGCAACCGACCATGTTGCGAGGGAGTGACATTCACCCATCACGATAGGACGCATCAAGGTGAATGGATGTCTTGTCTCTAATGTACAAAGGGAGATGTACAGAGCGGCACACCACCACACCGTGGTGCCGTCTCCAATTCCGTATGTCATGGATGGATGTACATTGTGAATCCTCCTGCAGGGCGTCAGGGATGGATTGTAAGCGTTTCCAAAGGTACAGATGGTGTGGAAACCGCGGAAAACCAGAGTGTCACGACTACAACGATACAAATGGTGCAAGTCTTCCGTTCCACATCGAGCCCACCGTCGGTAAGCGTCTCTCTCCTCTCTCCTCTCTCCTCTATCATCCGATCATCATTCGTTATGTCATGTCTCTCTCAACATCACCGTCGACCATATCATGTTTTGTTAAAGAGGAGGAACTCTTCTCGCTCCATTTGGAGAGACGTATTTACATGCATACCCATACTTCCATCTAAATCTATGTCCATCTGCAATGTCCTCCGATGACGAATGCATCACCGACAGTCGACAGAATAACATCATGTCCTCAGAAATCACTAAAGAGAATCCTTCCGATAAGAAGAAGGCAAGTGTCGACCCTTCCAATGTTCCAATATCACACATCACCCTTCACGATTGACCGAATCACAGGAGATATCGCTCAGGCCCAAATTTGGAGGCATGGGCGCAGGAGGCCTCTTTGGAGGTGGTTCGGGTCCATCCCTAGCCGCAGGAGGTCTATCGGCCGTCAAATCAACACCCTTCAAGAGGAAAGACGACGGTACGTCTATACTTCCTTCCACTTCTCACTTTCACAGCTCCCCCACCAGACCCCAACCGAATGAAATACGATCGATCGTTCATGATCAAGTTCCAGGACGTGAGGATGGAGATCACGTCCTCTCGATTGACTCTATACCAGTTGTCTGACGTTCCCCTCCAATTGCAAAAGAATCTCGAGTCCATCCCACAGCTCTCATCCAGCATGGACCCTTCTTCCCGCCAATCCCTCCTCAGATCTTCTGGAGAACACTCTCCCAGTGCATCAAAGAGTGAGAACCCACTCCCTCTCTCCACTGACACACACACAGCCCAAGGAAGAGAGAAGAGGGGATCACGTGCTGACAGCCCAGCCAGCAGGAGTGAGTCAGATGAAAGCCGTGAGAGGCAAAGAATGACGAGAGAACAGGTGAAGGAGCTAACGGGGAGGAATTTGGAAGGAAATCGGCCAACCCTTACCAAGCTCGACCTGTCTTCATGAAGAACGAGAAGGATCAAGTCCTCCGTTCGTTGAAGAGGTGAGTGTGACTTCACGACAAGGCTGAAGACGTCGCAGCATATTGAACAAGGTCACTCCAGAGAATTTCGGTAGCCTGATGACTCAGGTGACACGTCATCACTCGTCACGTGACTGATCGGAGGAGGTCTGCGATACGATGAAACAGATCGAGGAAGAGAAGACGTACGAAGAGGCCGTACAGATCTTATACTCGAAGGCCGTGGGGGAGCCTAGCTTCAGTAATCTGTACACCGAGCTGTGCGTACAACTCAACGCGTTACCGGTACCGTGGTCAGACGTGAGTTGTCCGAAATTACCTCTGGTGCATAACAAATGATGACGTGAGCAGCAACCCGGTCAATTCCGCAGGAAGTTGATCAATCAATGCCAAGAAGAGTTTGAAGACCAAGGAAAATCAAAGGAATTATCTCTGCCTTCTGATCCAGAAGAAGCACAGATCTTCAAAGATAAACTGAAGAAGAGAACCCAGGGCAACGTCATCCTCATCGGAGAACTGTACAAGGTGAACGGTGGAGTCACGTGACCTCTGACGTCATCAGGTGAATCTGATCTCGGAGAGGATCGTGAGGGAGTGCACGAACATTCTGATCTCCTCCATCACATCGGCTGAGAAGGCACACGATGGCCAGACCATGGACTTCCAAGGAGAACTCCTCTGTAAATTAGTCAAGACGGTGGGAAAATCTCTCGACAATGATGTCAAGACGAAGACGATCGTAGAGTCGTGGTTCAACCACATCGGCAGGTGATCCTCCTTCATCTTCATCCTCACCTTCATCATCATCTCATCTTCATCATCATCTCATCATCATCATCTCATCTTCATCATCATCTTATCTTCATCATCATCTCATCTTCATCATCATCTCATCTTCATCATCATCTCTCACTCGTATTGAACGTGACAGCTTCACCACCAACGAAGCCTTCTCTCAACGTCTACGGTTTTTCTTCAAGGTGTGACGTCACACTACAACGAGCCGATCTGACCTCACAAGGACCTGATCGAACTGCGGAAGAACAGTTGGGTGCCCCGCCGAGAGGCTGAAGTTCCAAAGAAAATCAGCGAGATCCACGACGAGTACCACGAGAAGCAGCAGCAACACCACAGTGAAATGGAGAGCATCAGAAAGGCTGGTAGCGGACTACAAGGAAGAGCTCCTTCCGAACAGCCCAAGAGGAGAGAGGTGAGGCCGGAGTGGCTGGTTGTAGATTGACAGGGTAGGGTGCCGAAGAAGAGAAGCTGCTCTCGCTCGTGAGAGAGGTCTTGAAGGAGGAAGAAGGGGACGCGAGATCGCGCATCGCAGAAATGAGAGAGTGCACGGAAGGACTATCTGGACAGCACATCGTAGAGATCGTCTTGCGTGAAGTCTTAGACAAGAAGGAGAACACCATGACAGCTGCTCATCACCTCTTCACCTCCCTTCGAGACAACCGCATCATCACCCCCGACCACTACACGGAGGGGTGAGTCATCTACAACGAGACCTCGCTGATCGCAGTCGCAGGTTCAAGAGCGTCGCGGACGGGCTATCGGACGTCCTCTTAGACGCCCCGATGGCGGGAAAGAATCTCGTCCTCTTGTTATCTCACGGGCTACACGACAAATTGATCCAGACGAAAGACTTGAATGCATTTCCAGAGGAAGTGAAGAACAAGAGCGTAGAGGAAGCGAAGAAGAGATAAATATGGACTAGACTATTTATCATTCTTCAACTGTCCTCTCTCTTTTCCTTCACGAGTTACCGTGGCTGACGGGTTCGTATTGATATGAAGTGCCAAAGAACCAATCGAAGAGAGGTGTGGTCACTCCAAAATTGTTCTCTGGGCATTTGTAGTGGTGGTCCGTGTGTCTCTTCTTCATGTAGTTGAAGTACTGCACGCTTCTAAATCTCTCTCCGTGGTGGAAGTAGTAGTGCATCGTGTCGTACCTTGATACAGTCAGAGATGAATAAATTATTTAAAAAAGAATTGAAATAGGACTTACGAGACGTAACCGAAGAGGGCACCAGCCATGACACCTTCTAAAGAGGGGATGTAGAGGGTGCAGTGAGAGACGATCTGGTAGATTCCAAAGATGAGAGGAATGGCAAAAGAGGGGGGGAAAGTGAGACGAGAGGGGTCTAATGGGATGATGTGATGGATGCCATGGGCGAAGAAATGGACAAAGTTTCGGATGGGGGTGTCGGACTCCATGTGGAAGATGAATCTGTGTAAGACGTACTCGATGCCTCCCCATAAGAAGAAGCCGAAGATGATTGATGGTACAGTGGCAATGATGCTGCTCTTGACGACCGAGTTGACCATCAACATGAAGATGACGGGAAGCCACTTTCGAGTCATAAGCAAAGATACGTCCTTGGGTTACTCACGAGGGGCAGGATGTACCACCATGGATATCTCGACATGGATTCGAAGAAATCAGTGTCAAAGATGCGGAATGTCTTCGCTCCAATTGATGCCCCGTGAATCCAGTCTTGGTAAATCTTGGGGTTCATGTTCATCACTTGAGTCAACACTGGCTTCGAAAAGTCTACCAGATTGGCCAAGGGGTGAGCGTAAGAACTCTTTCCAGAGACGTCACCACCTTCTCCCGATTTAGAGAGGATGTCCATGTGTTGGGAAAATGGTCACCTTGGAGGGTTCCGATTTTGTAGCTCTGGAGAATGTTGAAGGCTCTCTTCGAGTGAACATGGATTTTTTCGTTTTTGAATGCTTTGCTGGCATCACGACCCAAATAAGGCATCAGGATCTTTTTCCCTCCCGGATGCATATCGAGGAAGTCTGTTATATTGTATACTTCTCCTTCTATGATGGTCCATCTGAATTCTATTCAGTCTCATACCTCTTAAGTGTGATGATGTATTGTTTCTAAAATGTAACCCAATCTTTAAGACGCACTTGTTTTTCGCCACTTCTTCGGCTGTGTAAGACACTCCGGTGTCCTTCTTCAAAGGACCGGCCGACAACAACATCTCGGTCGCGTCGAGGTGTCCATTGGCTGGGTATGGTCCTTGAGTCATTTTAATGCAAAAGTCTGTCTATATCTGTGAAGATTAGACCACCCAGTTACAGCTCTTAAAGCGGAGGAAAAATGAGGCCGAGGAAAAGGCTCTGCGTCGGGAGTTGAGGTGTCGGAAAGTTTCCCGCTTCTTCTTCGAACCTTCTCAACACACCCATCACCCTCGGCATCATGAAGGATTGAGACACGTCTCACCTCGGTACAGTAGCACTGTTGTCTATGTGTCCTCTGCTCCTTGCGCGGGTTAGCCGTTATTTTGTCTTCTCTGTGAAAACTGCTCGCTCCGCTCACGCGAAAGCACACAAATATCACCGAGTGTGTAACTCCGAGAAAACTGCTTACGGACATCCCTACTACTATAACCAGTCCAACCGACCCAACAGACACGGTCCACACTGCACACACCACTGACCTCTCGTGACCTCTTCGGGGACGAAAGACATCCCATCTGTGTTCCTGCCGATCATATATTCTTGGAATGTGGGCTTAACCGCATGGAAAGTGGGCAACCTGGTTCGATAATGATGGGATAATACGATTTATTTCTATTAAACAACGACCATCACACCACTTTTCCTCCATCCCGAGGGATGTTTGAGGCCTTACGCTCGAGATGGAAGAGATGAATTTTCGACGAGCCTTTATTGCTTCACAGACACCAGCTCGACGTTGAAGATGAGGTCCGAGTTGGGAGGGATATCACGTCCGGCACCCTTGGATCCGTAGGCCAACTTGGATGGAATGGTCAGCTTCCTCTTTCCTCCCACTCTCATTCCCTTGAGTCCAATGTCCCAACCTTGGATGACCTGAGCCAGAGTCAGTCTACCTCAAGTGTTCTTCCTCACGTTTCCGGTGGCAAACTTGAAGGTGAAGGGCTTGTCGAGGGAAGAGTCAAACTTTTTTCCGTTGAGGAGGAATCCGGCGTATTTGACGGAGACCTTCTTGCCTGGCTGAGGCATGGGTCCATTTCCTAAGACAGTCTGCGAGCATCATCAGCTACGTGTCGGTGTCCATCGTGTTCCTCACGTCTTCGATGACGAGTCCGTTGGGGAGGGTGGTGACCTTGGCACCGGGGGAGGCAGCCTTCTTCTCGGCCTTCTTTGAGGGTGTGGCAGCGGGGGTGGCTGGTGATGCGGCTTCCTTCTTGGCGGGAGTCTTGACCTCCTTCTTGGCGGGTGTGGCGGGGGCGGAGGCAGCAGCGGGTGTGTCTACCTTCTTCTTCTTGACCTGAGGGACATCAGTGGCTGGTTGTAGATGGATGATCTCACCTCGGGGGCCTGAGCGACTGCCTTGGCGGGAGAAGCCTCGGCCTTCCTCTTCTTGGCTGAGGTGGGCTCGGCCTTCTGTACGGGTACCTCTTCCTCCTCGTGATCGTGATCGCAGTTGGCGTGGTCGTGCTCTGTTACTCATGAGCCGAGATGATCGTGAGATGATGATGTGATGATCACCTTCGCCTTCCTCTTCATCATCCTCACTGTCGAAATCCTCGTTGAAGTTCTCGGGCAGCTCGTAGTAACCTGTCAGGTGAACTGCATTCTTTCCAGTGACGGTGAAGACGACTTCCTCTTCGGAGGAGAAGACCAAGTTCATGTTGGTCGTTTCCTTTCTGTCTTTCGTGGAGGTCAGATCCATTGTGATGATGTATACTCACTGAGGACCAAATGTGCGAGGGTGACTGGGGCCTCCTCTGCGTCGGTTTGGACTTGGAGAACAGAGCGCTCGGTGGACTTGGCATCAGCGGCCAAAGAGGCCTGGGTGGTGATTAGGTCTTGGCAATGTTTCCTCATTCGAACTCACTCTTGCAAGAACGACATCGAGAGGGGGTTGGAGGGTGAAGGGGGCACCTGGAAGCACGATGGCGGCTGATCCGATCAGATTCACATTTGACCTAACACGAAATACTCACACCAGAACTTCTGGAAGGTGGTGCTGAGCTCCTGAGAGTCGAGAGAACCCTGTGAATCGTTGTCTGACATCTGATGTGTTGTTGTTTTCCTCTCAAAATTTGAATGAACGATCTCGAAGCATTCCTGACTTTGGTTTCATCGTTTTGTGACTCTACTACAACCCGTATAGGTAGGGGTGTTCGGCACGCCAGAGTCAATATCTCTTCCCTAGAGACGGACTGCATGGAACATGTCTGAGGCTCAGTGTCCCGTGACAAACTTAGAGGGAGCCAGTATCGTCACCGATGGAAGCGTTCTCATCGCCCTCGGTGGTAAAGACATCGTCTCGGGTCAACTGAATCCAGCGGTATATACTTGTCGCAGCAACGTTTTCATGGGTGATTGATCGTTCGTCTTCTCATCTCCTTCGAGATCGGATATCGTACATGATGGTTGTATCCGATGTGTCTGATTGACTGTCTTTGTACAGAAGGTGTAGGGAAGTTATGGAACACGGCTAGCGTCTCCGGTCAAGCTCCAGAACCCTCTTGTTGGAGAACGGCGACTCTGGTGGGAGAGCGTGTCTTCATCTTGGGAGGTCAAGCAGAAGATGGTTTCTCAGAAGAGAACATCTTTGTGATCAGCATCAGTGAGTCCATTCATCGTGCCATTCTAATCCATCAGACGTATGATCATTCCACATAGATCCTGATCTGTCGACAGAGGGACTGGTCTGGTCTGTTGTGAGGGCTTTCGGTGCAAAGAAAACACCGGGAAGAATCAAACACAGCGCCAGCCGAGTCAAAGAGAGGTACATCGCCGTATTCGGCGGTGAGAATGCTGGAAAACCCCTGAACGACCTCCAGCTATTAGACACGAGTGAGTGGACATCGAACGGATTCGGGACTGACTCGTTGTAGATGCCGTCCGTTGGGAGAGCAAAGCGCAGAAGGGAGAAATTCCCTCTCCCAGGTACGGACATTCGACCGTTGTAGTTGGATCCAAGATGTACTTGTTCGGAGGTACCGACGGTACCAAATTTTTCTCTGATTTTTACGCACTCAATCTGGGTGAGACGAGCGTTGTAGATAGATCACTCTGACGGGTCAAGACACGTTCGAGTGGACCCTTTTGGCGGGAATGGGGGATTCACTGTCCCCCAGGGCCTACCACGGCTGCGTCTCCGTCGGTGTCAAGTTGTTCATCCACGGCGGTACCACTCCCAACGGTATCAGCAACGACATCTCCTGTTACAACATCAGTGAGTGATGAGGTCACGTGACCTCCTCTGAATGTCCACAGAGGACAACAAATGGACGATCGTGAAGGCAGATCTACCTTCTAATGTTCCCAGAACAGGTCACTTGCTGTGTGTTGCCAGTGAGAGGAGTCCCATCGTTCATGTAGTCGGTGGTTCCAGGAAAAATCCAGAGAGAGATCCTTACTTGTCGTTCGACAGCAGTGAGTGGGCACGATCGAAATTTCATTGAGATTTCTCAGGCAGGGTGACGCAGCCGGATGCCCCGGAAGAAGGGTCGAGGAAGTGAGTTGGCACGTTGTAGATGGATGAGTGACGAGAGAAGGTTATCGAGTCCACCACCGATGAGAAAGGCGAGTTCAGAGAAGAGACTGGTCAGCCCTCCACCCCAACGACCGATGCCACCTCGACCACCCCCCACCTCACAGAAACCCCCACCGGGTGATCATCTACACCGTTGTAGACGAGTCGCTGATTCTCTTTCAGAAAAATTGTCAAACAATGTCAGCTCGACTTCACTGCCGACCTGTGAGGAATGATTCTGTTTCTTCACTGAATGAATGATAGATCCCAAAGTGAAGCAGGCTGCTCCATCCATCACACCCACAAAGTGAGTCGTGGGACGAAATGTCTCTGATCTATGAATAGAGCATCCGCTCCACCAGCCTCTGGTCCATCGACCACCCCTGTCGCAGCTGCAGCATCGACACCGACCTCAGCCACGAGTCCAACTCTATCATCCCCTCGCGCTAACCTAGCTAGGGTGAGGCTCGTTGTAGATGAATAGGATTGAATCGTTCAGCCTGCGGAAAAATTCGCGAAGCCACCTGGACCATCCGGAAGACCCAGACCAGCCCACAACGCCCCTCCAATACCATCCGAAGGTTTTATTCTATTTTATTGTTCTACACAACTGACATCGTAACAGCTAGCGTGACCGAAGACACCAAGGTAGAGAAAAAGGTGGTGACACCTGCCTCACCCTCTATCGCACCTGCCTCACCTTCTATCACACCCACCATCACACCCACTGTCACTCCAGCAGTCAAGACAGCCGATATCAAGCCCAAAATTGAGGTCAGCCCGCCCTCTCTCTATCACTCTTCTCATTCTCGCATCTGAACCTCTCGCAGAACAAGGTTCGTCCCACCCACGCTCCGCCCCCACCTCCATCCGAAGTCAATCATCCCACTCCCACTACCACAGTGGCTCCACGCACAGTCGCCACACCGACCGCAGCTACATCCGTTCCCACGATAGCTCCATCAGCACCCACACCAACTCCATCCGTTCCCACGGCTTCTCCATCGAAGGTGGCACCGCCGAGCGCCGCCGCACCCCCCAGTGGAGCCAAGCCACCGGTCACACCGAAGAAAATGGCGGGAACGAGTGGCCGAAAGTCCATCTTGAAGCCGGCCGATGCGGCACCCTTTGCTAAGAACCATCACGTTGGGTTCAACGATCAACTGTCATTCAAGAGTGCTCCAGACTATGACGAGAACGAAGAAGAGCCGGAGGTAAGACATGATGATGATGATGATGCTCACTTGATGATCAGGAATTCTGTCGCACCCAAGAAGAGATGGATCAAGACGAAGACGAACCGATGCCCGAGAACTTTATGGAGAGAAAGAAGGGACCTTACTTGTTTGCCCCGGACGGTAGAGATTACCAGACCATGTACGAAGAGAAGAACAAAGAAGCAGAATCCCTCTCCGATCGCATAGAGGGTCTCTGTGGAAGTGAGTGACAAACTGCGATGATCGCGATGCTCATTTCACATCAGTCATCGACGAGAGCATGGAGGAGATCGGATTGTTGAAAATGAAGGTGGAAGAATTAGAGAAAGAAAAGGAAGCGGCCAGACTGGTAGCCGAGAAGAGAGAGACAGAGTTGAAGGCACTGCAGAACAAGTTGAGGACTCTGTTTGCATCTGACTTGGGGAAGATCACAGCAGAAGGAGGCAAATAGATGCGAATTGTATGTTCAAGTAGAAGGTGTCACGTGAAATGTTTTTCGCATCGTGTGAAATTGCATTAAAATTCGTCACGTCACCTACAACGCAACGAGATCACGATCAGCATCACATCATCACCATGGCATTCGCATCTTTAGCGAGGAGATCAGTCTTCCATGGCTTCCAGCAGAGTTCTATCAATAGCACACGTTCACTGGGATTCACACATCGTCATCTATCGACACCAACCCAATTGAATGCCATTCCTGGGCCCAGAAAGGTTCTGTACGAGGACGCAGCCAAGAAAGAAGTCGAGCAGACCGTGAAAGATGCATTGGGCCACAAGGCTGATCAGAAGATGATACACGTCCAAGGCGACGACCTCATTTTGTTCCCAAGAAACGTCGAGTCACATTTGAGCGAAGAAGAGGCAGAGAAGACGTATAGATCCCTCTTCCGTGTGAGTCACGTGTCACCATCATAATGTCTCTGTCGCTGATGCAGGTATGCAGAAGGAAGTGATGGTGCCTGCAAAGAAAGACAGGTCGTTCTTCCTGGCCATGTTGGGAGCTTATGCTAGAAAGACGACATTATCCAAGAGTTGTGGTTTAGCATACGATCAAACTGGTTGGCACTGTGAGAACAAAGACCTCTACGATGGTGAATTCTCGTCTTCTCTTCTCTTCTGATGATGATGCAGTTTACAACGTCTCTCCCAATTTCATGGGATGGTTCAGCATGAACTTGCTGCACCTGTGGATGCTGGAAGTCAAGTCCAGACCCTACGGAAGAGATGGAGGTCAGTGGAGAATCTACTACAATGACCACTTTTGGAAAGACGTAGAGAGCAGAATGCTTGGCTTGGGCGTGAGTCCATCGTATCAATCATCATCCATCTCATCGACGTTACAGATCACCAACGGTTTGATTCTCGGTAGAGAGAAGAAGAGATTAGCCAAACTCTACTACGGCACAGTCGTCGCTTACGACGAAGGTCTCCTGCACGGTGACGCCATGCTGGCCGATGCCCTCTGGAGGTTCGTTGACTCTACCTCCATCCCTCCTCACGCTTCCACAGGAACATGTACCACGCAGACAAAGACGTGAACCCCAGAATCTTAGACGCCTTCGTCAAGTACATCCGAAGGGAGATCTACGAATTAGAAAAGATTCCACAAGAAGAGTTTGTCTACCAGGGCTCAGTCAAGTGGGGAAGACCCATCAAAGCCGCAGCATAAAGAAGAGAACGAATTGGATTGCATTCTTGTGAAGAACAAACGAGAAAGAATTGGAATAAGAATAACGAGGTCTTCTCGAAACATTAACGTATTTCCATGGGGAATTCCCACAGTTTGACGGTACCGTCCCAACTACCGGAGACGATCTTGTTCTCCAAGGAGGTGAGGGCGTTGATTCGGCTCGTGTGACCGTTGAGACACCTTCCCGTCTTGCTCGTGGGGTCCCACATTCGGATCGTCTGGTCGTGAGAGCAGGACACCACTTTGTTCTGTAGTGGAGCTATCGATACCACCTATTTCATCTCACTCTCTGTGTCTCATATGTATGTATATGTATGTATGTGTATGTATATGTATGTATATGTATGTATATGTATGTATATGTATGTATATGTATGCATATCGATGTGTATCTACACATATAGACATACCTCATCCGTGTGTGCCTCCCAAGTGTAGAGACACGACCCCTCCAAATAGTCCCACTGCTTCACCGTAGAATCTTGACTTCCCGTGTAGAGATGATGATCATCCACGTGTATCGAATTGACCACCCCAGTGTGTCCCTCCAATGACCTCTCCAACCTCCCCTGTGTATCGTAGATCTTCACCGTGGCATCTGAAGATCCAGAGAAGATCTGATGGGACGTCAATCTACAACACTTGACCCAGTCGGTGTGCTCGTCCATCGTCTTGACGCATTTCGTAGAGCGGAGGTCCCACAGGCGGAGTTTGCTGTCACGTGACCCAGACAGGAGGAGATTGTCGTTGGCGTCGATGCATGTGATGGCTCCACTGTGGCCTGTGAAGCTCGCCGCAGGTTTACGGTGATTACGTGTGTCCCACAGCTGTCAAGGTGAATATCGGTGAAATTTCGCATGGATGTCTCACGTGGATGGTGTTGTCAAAGGAGCCGGACAGAACGAATCGTTGTTCTTTGATGAGAACGCAGCTGATGGACAGTTTGTGACCTCGTATCGTGAAGACCTGCTCCCATCAGTCTTCCATCGATTCTCCATCTCACCTTGCTGCCGCGACTGACGTCCCACAGCTTGAGGGTCTTGTCGTAAGAGCCCGTAACGAGGCGGGTATCATCTAAGAAGGACATGACGTTGACCCAGCCCGTGTGATCGTTGAGAACGGCGAAGCAAGAGCCATTTTTAGCGTTCCAGAGACGGACCGTCGAGTCACTGAGAGGAATTGAGGAAATTCGATCCACAATGAGACTCACCAGCTGCCCGATGCGACGGTGGCACCCTGACAGGCCACAGCGAGGACACCTGATGACGTCATCATGATATCACGATACGACATCTCACCTTCTTCGTGACCTCTCATCGTCTTGATCGTGTAGTCGTCTCGCATCTCCGTGTTGAACTCTGAGTTGTTCGTCTTTCTCTTCTCCATGTTCTGCTTCTGAAACATACTGATCATCTTCTGCATCTTCGATCCTCCGATCGTCTACAACGCGTCAGATCCTCCATCTACAACGCTCACCTTCTCCTTCGATTCGACAAACTGATCGAACAGCTGTACGCTCTCGGATGCCGTGTTCTCCTTGTTCTTCGTCGTGTAGCCAGTGAGAACGTAAGCGTCTCCCTTCTTGAATTTCGTGTTGAATTCTGCAACGTGTCCGTTGAGACCCGGATCGTCTTCTACCAATAGATCGTTGGCTCGACTCATGTTGGCCTGCAGCTGGAACAATAGTTTGGACTGATCTTCTTTCATGCCTGACACGGAGGTCATCTTGTACAAGAAGCGGCGGGTGAGGTCACTCTCCACTCCCAAGTTGATCATGTTGAACGCTGAGTCATTCAGTATCTTCTCATGTGATGACATGTGTTGATGTGTGATGACATGTGATGATGTGTGATGTGTGATGACATGTGATGATGTGTGATGTGTGATGACATGTGATGATGTGATGACATGTGATGACATGTGATGACATGTGATGTGTGATGACATGTGATGATGTGTGTTGATGTGTGTTGATGTGTGTTGATGTGTGATGACGTACCAAATTGGGACAAGAGACGGAAGACAGTATCGTCTTCGGTGTTGATGATGGCATCCTGATCACTGGTGGACATTCCTTCGAAGAGATTCATCTTCGTGCGTATGTCACCGTACATCCTCTTCCACGACTTGGACACCGTCTCTGAGTTCTCCGTGAGTTTTCTTCCGAATTTCTCGTTCCCACCGAAATAAGCCTTTTCCCAGAAACGATTGTTCTGCCAGATCTGCTCGTGTCGACGCATTAGAGTCTGTGGGGGTAAGTGGTTTCATTCAAATGAGACTTACGTATAAGAAGACCTCGGCACCATTCTCGATGTGACAGTAGGTGAAGATGGAGGGAACGATGTAGCGAGGAGAGTGGTGGTCTCCGTTGTTGCTGGCCTCTCGCATCGCAGAATCGAGGACCTGCGAGGGTCATCTACAACGTTGTAGATGGAGGTCCCACCTCTTTGAGTTGCATGAAGCACTCCGTGGTGAGCTGTACATTGATCTGGTCTGAACCGGGGAGAATGGCTTTTGCGAATAAAACCCTCGCGAAATCGAATTTAAAGAAATCCAGCAGCTGAAGCTCCGTCTGTTTGTCAGAAACTCTTCCCTCCAAACATTCTGATACAAAGAGATCGATGACCTCCTTCACTTGTGACTTCTTCTTCATCACTGGGCTCGATGCCGCCGAACACATCTCACTGCTCTCTTTCAGCGCTCCATCTACAACGTTGTAGATCTCACATGTCGGGACTACCGGGTGAGAAATTGGGTATGGCAATGGAACTATCTTGGAAGGGAACCTTGAATCCGATGGCGATCGTCTTTGTGCCAAAGTGTTTCTCCAAGAGGAGATTATTCAGGCGAGGAAACTCGAAATTGTGCAGATTCGTCGTGGACTGCAATGCTGAGGGGTGTCAATCTACAACGGTGTAGATGGAATATTCACGTGGCAAGGGAGGAGAAGATTGCATCTCGGGTATGGTGACTGACTCGACTGGCTTGTCTCTTCCAACGGAGGAGGGGCTATATTTCGCTACGATCTCGTCGATCTCCCGGTCATACACCTACACTCGGTTCAGTGGAACGATGACGTCATCGTGACGTCATACCTGATTCGCAATCCACTCGTCCAGCAAATTACTGGTGGAATTACCCTGCGTATCTAAGAAGATACTGAAGGCCTGCGTCTCCATGAAACTCTCCAGAAATTCCTGGAAAAGGTGAGGCGGGCTCTCGCCTCCACCGACTCACCTTTGACGACCCCGCTTTCGTGGCCAAGAATCGACTGGTGTCAAAGATAGTCACTGGTTTACGGAAGACACGGATGTACAGCATGTAATCTCGATAGTTGTGCATCAGAGAGGCGAAGAAGCGAAAGAAGATACACTGTATCGTTCTAAAAATAGATCAGAGACGATGATGTGGATGATACGAACCCGTTCATGTGGATAGAGGTCGTTGATGATTGATCGTGCAGGGGGCTGAAGGAGGGAGAGTCGAGAGAATGGATGTCCGCATGGAAACACCGTTGTAGATCCGTTCTCAAGGTCTGCACGATTGAGATCGTTGTAGATGAATGATGACGTCATACCTCGTAAGCGGGTTCGGTGACCTCGGGCAGAGGTCGTGGGCACTGTATCGTTCCCTCTTCTAGATCTACAACCACGGCGTCCTATCTCTCTCAGCCCGGACATCTCTAAGACATCTCACCTGCTTGATGGTATTCAAGTCGATCCCTTTGTAGTTCTTATTCAATCCCAATATGTACCTGCCGCGTGTCAACGAGATCATTATCTCCGTGAGATTTCAACTCACGGCGTGGGAGAATAAGTGAAATCGATCAACACTTCGGGTAAGATGGGTACATATACGTGTGGCCAATTGAGAGGATGTAGCAAGGCTTGAATGGTCTCACACACAAACGTGAGGAGAGAATAGGTTCTAGACAACAGCACCACCTGATGACGTCATCCCTCTCCACTCTCCCACCCTCACCTTCTCCTCGATGAGAATACACAAGAACAACTTTAGAGAATTGTTCAAACCCAATAACTTAAACAGATGAAACAGCGGAAACTATTCCGATCAGTCTCTCCACAGACCATTCGACCTTCACCTCCACCACCGGGAAGTGCAGGGGACGACTGGCGGCCACCAATCGATCTCCCCCCAGATTCACCCTCACCCTTACGTTCCTCGCCGGGGGCAACGGTGTTCTCATCGTGAAATTGACTATGGTCATCTCCAACGAGTGTAAGAACCTCCCCACGTTGTTCCCCGGGTGCGTGTACTTTCTAAAGAGGTCGAAAGACCACTCTCGGAAGGCAGAGTAGAAGGGCCAGTGAGACAAGATGCAGATGCATTTGGGAGCGTAGATGGGGTGGTCCGGTGTAGAATCGAACACACTCTTGAGAGTTTCGGCGGGAACTCTCTCTGAGAAGATGAGGGCGAAACCGTGGAGACGCTCCCCCGTGGAGGATGTGAGGATGAAGGGGAAGCAGGTGGGATCGGCTGGTTCTTTTCGCAGGCGAAGACCTTGTGGTTGGCAGAACTGATGGTGTGTCATCGAGTGATGAGATGATGAGATGATGGAGGTCTCACCATCCACATGTGCTCTGGAAATGGATCTTCCTTGTTGCTGTACGGGAAGATGTCCAATATCTCACCCTTGTATCCCATCTTGTAGGGGTCTACATCTACAACGCGTCAATGACGTGCCATGAGGTGGACCTCACCTGCTGGTGTCTTGTTGATGGGCTCTAATTCTTTTCCACAGCCCAATACGAAGAAATAAGATACGAATCGGTCGGTTCCGTTGGGTCTGGGAACATCTACGGCGGGTCTCTCTCTCTCCTTTTTGACTTTCTTCTCTCGTGATTAGACCATGTTTACGAGTGATGGGACAACTCACCTCTGCTTCTTTCTTCTTCTTCTCCTTCTCCTTCTCCTTTTTCTCGATGATAGATTGTGTGACTTGTTCCGGCATGGAAGTCGACCTCTCTAATTCATCTCCGCTACCCTCTATATTGTCCGCACTAACGGCTGATAACGATCTGATGCCATCATTCAATACGACGTAACGTCTCACATGCTCACCGAGAGGAACGGACGGAGGTTCCATCGAAGTATTCATCGACATCACTGATCGATACACTATCGTCCAAAAACTTTGACTTGTCTTTCTTCTTACTTCTCCAGGTGAACTTTGTCCACCGATTCTTTGGGCTGTCCTCTTTCGTAGAACTACTCAGAGAGCCAATCGATTCGGAATCGGAGGTCTCTGAGGCAGTATCATCCCGGGGGCCCTTCACATCTCCATTTCTCATGCTTCCAAGGCGGCCCTTCGACTTTGACCTCGACAGCTTCATCTCTTTTTCGAATGACGATGGGATTACAGGGAGATATTCGTTTTGACCGACAAGAGTCGATATGTCATTCCAATAGTCGGCCTCTCTTCGATTCGATCTAAAAGATGCGTTCAAAATGACCGCGAGACGCAGAAGATGTGAATATCTTACCACTTGACGTATTGAAATCGTTAGAGAATCACGTTATGGCCTACTCCCGCCGTCTGAGGAACACTCTGAGCTCAGATCTCCCACACCGGCGATGCGGCTTTCGCAGATTCGCGATAAGCGGGAATTTCGCGAAAGGTTCTTACCCTCCCACAGTAACCCTCCTTCGGAGGACAACGAGCTCATGCAACGTTTGAGAACACAACCGATATACTAGCCTGCTTCCAGGTGTGTACATGAGATGCTTTCTGACCGTGAATGAAAGAGTCGTGCAATAGTGCGTCGATAGCAGCGAAGGCTCGCCGTTCACGATATCGATCGACCTCTTCGTAGAGACGACGCATTGTTGATTTCATTCCTGTTCGCGTTGGGAGTGAGCTGTGGGAGCAGTGAAAAAGAATAAAATGATGGAAAAATTTGCTTTTCGTGTGGACCGCCATCATCTCCGAGATCATGTCAGAGAGGGAGACGAAGCGCCTGCGGATATCTATCGAACCTCACCAAGAGAAGAGGATCTATAGCACAGAACCTAATGGCGAAGAATTATTCCTAGCGTAATGATCGTTCCCATTTCATCGTCGCTTCATTCTCCACATTGATCGTATTCATCTGTTCTGAATCAATGAAATAGTGAGAAGACACCCTCAGAGAAGTTCGCTGCCCTCGTTGCAACCATTGATTTCGATCAATTGATTAAATCGGAGAAGTCACAGGATGATAACAACCCCTCTCCCCTCTCTGAACCGAAGAAGGACAAACCTGATACCATCCAACAAGTTTGGCCATGGTATCCCGTTGCAGAGAGACTATCGTGAGATTTCATCCTTTTTCACTCCATCTCTGAGACATCTCTCAACCATCCTGTAAACAAGCTATACACCGACACGTCACCTTCAGGCATGCCTGTAATGAGTTGGACCAATTGATTGAGCTCACTTCCCTCTTGGCTAACGATAAACTCAACACGGCCAACATCACCAAAGTGAACGGAAACGTCATCCTGGAGAAAGAGAGGGATGCAAGAGCCGTAGAGGAGGCCAGAAGAAGAGTCGTTCAACAGTTCAATCGTGATCTCTACTTGAAAGAATCCATCAAAAAAGAGGTGACCTCCCATCACCTCCATCATCTTCTTCCATCCTCATCTATTCATCACCGTCACAGGAGATGTCTCAAGCGGCATCCATCTTGCAGAGAGGAAAGACTCAATTGGCGGACATGGTTGCCATCGATAAGACGTTCTTCAATGATCTACTTCACATTCGAAGGGACTGGTTACTCTCCAGCAGACCTGTCGTCAGTAAGAAGAGTCAGCAGCCAACGGGAAGACCCACAGGAAAGCTGTACGTGGATCACAGCTTCAGAACAGGTGAGAGACTCTCTCATCACATCCCATGACAAAATGAATATAGAACATAGCGTGAATAAAATAGAATAAAAGTGGTTTCGATTGATTCAGAACAGCTGGATCGGCGACTCGTCTAGAGGCAGAGGTGGTTAGAGGGCCCACGGGAAACGTCTCCCTGGTGTTCCCCGTGGAGTACAATCGACGTCTTCGAATCTTCACGTCTCACGGCGACAATCTACAACGAATCTCCTCCAACGTCCCGAAAGGTGCTCATCATCACCACCTCCATCCTCTAATGACCGACAGACGATGCCGACTGTTTCTCAAAGTTGGAGTTTTCTCACCAGTCTCAATATGATTCCGAACTCTTTGGCATGATGATTGCCAACGCCTCGAGCAAGAAGATCCCCAACATAGAAGTCATGGACAACGACATTCAGATCCACGGTGGAAAAGACTCCATCCTCACCATACAGCTCAGATCCGTGAGTACAACGTCTCACGAGATATCTCACCGTCTCAGGTGTCCCCCGCTACGAACCAGACACCGATCATCGCCCCGTCGGACCGTCAGGTGATTTTCGTTCATCTACAACGGTGTAGATTGACGTCCCTCAGAATCCGGCTTGTGTCCCGGTGCAGGTCATGGACATCGCCCTCCAGCAGCTCCTCAATCGTCACTACGCTGAGGCATCCAACAACGCCCTGCGCCTCCACCCCATCTTAGACAGAAAGAACCCGGACAAGTTTGTCTTCACGACCGACCTCGCTGACGTCCACAGGAACACGGGCAACGTCTTAGAGAGTGCCTCCGTTCTCTTCCGACATCAGTCTTTCTGCAGAGAGATGGACGTCATCTTGGATGCCATCGTCAGGGACTTACCTCAGTCTTCTGTCCATTGGACGAGCGTGCCTCACCCCTCTCGCTATCAATCTACCTTCAAGTTTCGATTCGGACAGATGTGAGAGGTCGAAATGTGTGGGCGTGGCTGACGATGAAGCAGAATGGAGACGGATGTGCTGATCGACAAGTTGGTCATCCACTTTGGAGACACGTGTGGACCGAAGAGAATCTCGCAGACGCCTTCGGAGCTGGGGCAGTTCATTCTGACTCAAGTTTCCAATTACGTCTTAGACTTCATCGTGTTGTCCGCGTCGGTGATGGGAGTTCGAACTCGGAGGTCTCTGTGGTCGGTCGCTCTCTTTCATCCCTCTTGCATCACGTGAGAGGATGAGAGGGTGGTCGAGATGGATAACACGGACAGGACGATGGGCCTCATTGCGGGTGACAAATACCGATTGAAAGTGAAGGTGGTGTGTGCCGTGACTGGAGAGGGCAGACAGACGAGAGAACTTCATTGGAACGATCTGAAGGGTGATGGATGATGGGGGAGTGGTGATTTATGGATCTCAGGAGCTACGGTGGAGGACAAGTTGACCCAACTCTTGAGTGAGACGCCTTTTGCCATCAGTGGACAGGAGAAGAAAGAATAAAGACAATGGAGATCTACTGATGTTGACCGGTTTTATTTTCAATGGTTTAGTGGTGCTTGTTCTGAGCCACAGAGTGACCATCGTGCTCGTGGTCGGGATCCTTGACCAAAGCGGGCTCCTCAAAAAGATGCTCGGGGGGAGGAGAGGGGAAGACCCACTCGAGAGTAGGGTGGCCGGGGGAGATGGTGTAGTTCTTCAGAAACTCCTCCTCATCCTTTCCTTCCTTGATGTTCAAACTGAAAAAAACATTAGATTCTCGAATGGAGATGGGATTTCGAATGGAGAAAATGGAAAAGAAGGTCAACGCACTAGTCGAGCAGAAGACCGACACGGAGGTAGAGACCATGCAGGTGAGCATCCTTGGTGGGATCGGCCAAAATCTCGGCCTCAACGTCTGCCTCAGTCTTGACTCCTCTGGTTCCAAAGGGAGTGGCCAACACCATACGGCGGTTCAACGTCGTCATTTGTGTGGCAACGGGTCTTTTAGAGAATCAGATGGAAATGTAACTCTTTATAAAGTTTTTCAAATACTGACCTGTTGACTCGTGTAACGGGTGCTCTTCTAGAGAGGCTCTTGATGTTGGCAGAACGGATAATGCTGTTCATGATGCGAGATGAATGCCTTTGAAAGGACGATTTTTTTTCATCTTGCACGTATCTACAACGCTCCGAAGCTTTCTCATCTTGGCCATTGATCTGATCATCTGATGAATCTCCTTCGTGCAAACTGTGGAAGATTCTTCGGTATTGCTAAACCACCACAGAGGGGTTTCAAAGAGTTCTTTGAGCCACAGTTGACTCGTGGTGTCATTCCCAAAGCAGGTGAGAGAGATAACATGGGATCCTGAGCCTGATGTCTATGAAGGAAGACCTTGGCAGGCAGATGAGCTCCGTCTGAAGAGTTTCGAGGACCTTCACAAACTGTGGTTCGTCCTTCTCAAGGAGAGAAATGTGCTGTTCACGGAGAAGGAGAACATCGATGGAAGGAGAAACAAGAAACAGATAGAGGTTGTTAGAGCCAGAATCAAGAGGGTGAGGATATCATGGATGCAAAGATGGAGATATGTGCAACACGATCATGATGCGTTGACTCGTCCCTAATGCGATGCAGGTGGCACAGAGTATGGCCCGACTGAAGACCGTTCTCACAGAGAGACAAATCATCGTAGAGAATGAGAGAGTGGCAGCGACCAAAGTGAAACAAGAGGCGAACCGACTGAGAAACATAGAGGAGAGGAAACTTCGCGAGCAGGAGAGCTCGTCGGCCCCAACAAAAAGCATCGATGACCTCGATTAAACAGAAAGAAATCATGCATCGTCCATCCTTTCCTCCTCCACCATTTCAGATTGATGTTCACATTCGCACTGTTGAGAACTGTTTTATGCGTTGTGTTACAAGGATAGTTCTTGCAGGGTCTCGGATACGTCCATCTTCTCAGTTGTGTTTGTTACATGAATGGAAAGTCGAAGATAGAGGAAAGAATTAGAAAGAATAAAATTATAATCAGACAAGTGTTTTATCTATGGTGTCTATTCACTGACCACCACGAAGGCGGAGCACCAAGTGAAGAGTAGACTCCTTCTGGATGTTGTAGTCCGAAAGAGTGCGGCCGTCCTCAAGCTGCTTGCCGGCGAAGATGAGTCTCTGTTGATCGGGAGGGATGCCCTCCTTATCCTGGATCTTCTGCTTGACGTTGTCGATGGTGTCTGAAGACTCGACTTCCAGGGTGATGGTCTTTCCGGTGAGTGTCTTGACGAAGATCTGCATTCCTCCACGGAGACGGAGGACGAGGTGAAGAGTAGACTCCTTCTGGATGTTGTAGTCCGAAAGGGTGCGGCCGTCTTCGAGCTGCTTGCCGGCAAAGATGAGTCTCTGTTGGTCGGGTGGGATGCCCTCCTTATCCTGGATCTTCTGCTTGACGTTGTCGATGGTGTCGGAGCTCTCAACCTCAAGAGTGATAGTCTTTCCGGTAAGGGTCTTGACGAAGATCTGCATTCCTCCTCTAAGTCTCAGGACCAAGTGGAGGGTGGACTCCTTCTGGATGTTGTAGTCCGAGAGGGTTCTGCCGTCCTCGAGCTGCTTGCCGGCAAAGATGAGTCTCTGTTGGTCGGGGGGAATTCCCTCCTTGTCTTGAATCTTCTGCTTGACGTTGTCGATGGTATCAGAGGACTCGACTTCCAGGGTGATGGTCTTTCCAGTGAGTGTCTTGACGAAAATTTGCATTCCTCCTCTCAGTCTCAGCACCAAGTGAAGAGTAGACTCCTTCTGGATGTTGTAGTCCGAAAGGGTGCGGCCGTCCTCAAGCTGCTTTCCAGCAAAGATGAGTCTCTGTTGGTCGGGGGGAATTCCCTCCTTATCCTGGATCTTCTGCTTGACGTTGTCGATGGTGTCGGAGCTCTCAACCTCGAGGGTGATAGTCTTTCCGGTGAGCGTCTTTACAAAAATCTGCATCGTGTTGTTTGGGTTCTAGTTGGTTGAAGAATGAAATGGAGGAGAGGAAAAACCAACCGTCACGTGACTGCCGGCTCGAAGTCTGAAAGCCCATTCAGTGAAAAGTCCGAACAAGACCAAATCTTTGGGCTGGCCCAAAACAACTGTGACCTCACGTGATGCCCTGATCGTGACATGGACAGAGTCAGGGGAAGACGATGAAATTCGAAAGGCGTTCGATAGAAACACGGTGACTATCAGACTTGTGGAGTATTGAGATGATGAAGGCTTTATGCAACCTGTTTACGTTTCTGATGGACGGGTGGCTACATGGAAACTGAATGGACGTGGCATAAGAGGATGAGAGAACGAGTTCTTTATTACTCGAAAGGCCTCGCATTTGATTCTTCACAGTACAGCTACAATTCGTAGATCGATGAGATGGAGTTGATCGTCTGTTGGATGTCGATCTGCTGTTCGTGTATGGCATTCATCCACTGCATCCTCTTAGCACCTCCCGTCACCTTCATCACTCACGTTGTGCATCTCTTCGGTCGTGTTCGTCTGCAGAGTCATGGAGCACTCCAAGTTCTTTAACTCGAAGGAGGTGTGAAGTGGATCGCTCTGAGCGACGTTCATCGTGCAGCCATACAGGGCGAACTTGTTGATGGGCTTCCCCTTCTACAACGAGTCACTCATCATCGCACCATCAGCCGATGGACGTGTCTCACCTTTCCTTTCTTCTCTTGGATAGAGTATTGAAAGAAGAAGAGAACTCCTCCCTTCAGAACTACAAATCGATCCTTCCAGATACTCAAAAAGATCTTACACCTCAAAACCCCTTCTTTCGTCTGATGACATTGAGTCGTGGCTCGTTGTAGACGACGATTCACCTCCAACTTCTTGTCTGGCTGCTCTTGTTCCTCTTGAGGTGGATTTCTGTACTTCTGGTCGGTCATGCGGTGGATGAGGACTGATGATGTCAGCGTTTCATTTGAATGAGAGGGATACCTTCCATCCAGGAGAACATAACGTCTTCACTTCCGGCTCTGAAGTTGAGAGTCATCTCTCGAGTCACTACCGTGAAGTCACACGGGCTGGTTGTAGTCAGAATTTTCCACGAGATTTCACTCACCCTCCGTCGGCGTTGGGTCGGACATCTTCCATGTGGAGGAGGGAGAAAGATCCTGGAATCTTCAGTATACACCGTTGTAGATGGATCACCTTTCGGCCTGCCGTTTCGAACGGTGCTGTCTAACCCCCTTCTGCTCCAATAGAAGAGCGTGTCCTCTTGCATTCGAATGAGTCTCCTCTTCCACCTCGACGTCATTCCAAAATCTTGTCTCAACAGGATCCACCCTACCCCACGTCAATTCTCGGCTCGTTGTAGACGGATCGTTTCAAAATGGCTCGTTGTAGATGACTCACCCTGGGGGAAGGGAGTGGCTGAACCGTCCTCGACCCATTCCATCGCCACCGGGTTTGAAGTCCTTGCGGGTCTCTGTATGGCCGATACGCTGTCCTATGTCATCCCACGTCATCACCCTCCTCTTACCTCTGAGATCTTCCAAATAGGTTCTTCTTCGAATTAGCCTTTCCGATGGTTCGTTCACCGCTGGATCGTATGGAATCGATGAGCTGTCTGTCATCTGCCCTCTTCTTCTCTTCTTCCTCCATCCTCTTCTTTGCCTGTGAAGAGTCAGGCCACATAGTTTGGACCGTCTCGAACGATCGAGACGCTCACCTGTTCTTCGTCCTTCTTCATTTGCATTTCGACTTCTTCAGCTGTTCTGGCGATAGGTGTGGGAAGTTTCGCAGTCATTCTCCTCTCGTAAACATCCTGAAGATGTCATCATGATATCATACTCTGACAGATCTCACCTGGAGCCATTCGGGTGCACTGCGTGACGTACCGCTGTGGGAATCCGGCTTGATCTATTTTTATCGCATCAGCCTCGTTCCTGTCTATCAGCTTCACCTCGGCAATGAGATACATTCTCTTGGATGATGTGGCAATGGAGGAAGGGGAGGCTGAGAGGTTCGGTGAGCTCGGCATCTTCTTTGGAATCATCTCGGTGCTGCGGTTCAGCATGACTTCTCTGTCGTTTGAGGGTTTCTTTCTATCTACAACGCTCTCTTCCGTCTTCCTCGTCTGGGACGGAGGGGACGAGGGGGGAGGCTCATTTGTTCGTGCCCTCTTCTCAGTGGAATCGTGGTGATATCGGTTGATCATGTGTTCTAGATCTTCTAAATCATCTTCATCTTCTGAGGAGGATGATTCTTCCTCTTCTTCCATCGTGTCTTGTGTCTCTGTCGCGAATGAAGATGTCTCCGTTCGCTCCGTTGAATCTCCTTCCTCATTCTCTCTTGTTTCCTGAGATGTCTCGACTGGCTCCTGTACATCTGCCTTCTCCTCCTCCGCTGTCTCATTCGATTGCGCCGTCTCATTCTTTTGCGACTTGACCTCCGGTATGGGTGGTGGAGGCTTCTGAGGTCTCCTGGGGCTCCTCACCTTCACCTGCTCTACAATGACCGAATTCGATTCTGCATCCAGATCATCCAGCGAGATCTCGTCGTTGTGTCTCTGATGTACTGTAGTGGCCGCAGTTCGATTTGCAGGCGGTTTGACCGGTGGTGTTGGGGTGATGGGAGCAGTTCCCCTGGGCAGACGGTTGACGGGAGAGCCGTTGATGGGTGATGTGGTTCCGGCGGGAACGGCTCGAAGGATAGGCGAGACGTTGGCTGGAGGGATGGGAAGGGTGGGCAGGTTGGATCTATTCTTAGTGGCTGAGGTGGGAGCGAGGGTGGAGGCTGGAGGTCTCCCCTGCTGTACGGACGATCGATCACTTCGGTCAGGTAAGATCCTCTCGACTCGATCAGGTGAAGATCTCTCTGCACGGTCTGGGTAAGTTGGCGTACTGCGGTTCATCTGAATGGGCTGACGGGGTCAGCCGTGCGTAACCGTACGTACTCTCACTCTGGTGGGACGAGGGGGTACGGCGGGTGGCCGGCGCGGATATTCTGGAGAACGCAGGCGGGAAGGTTCTTCTGCAGAAGGTTTCGTGTTTCGATCTACAACGGGGGGAGGTGACGTCAGACCGGGTTGCGTCTTCTGTGTTCTCCTGCGAAGAATGAATCTCGTGGAATTCTACGTGAAACTTCATCACCTCTGGAGGCCCACTCGCAGTTCAGTCTCTGCGTTGGTTGCACATTGATCACAGTAAGGATGATTGCCTACGATGGTTGGCTGGGTCCTCAATCTGACGTTACAGCCGTTGCAAGTGAAACAACTGAGATGGTTGGGTGTGGATGATGTGATGACTCACAGTTTGTGATAGTGTTGATGGATGATGCGTAGTTCGACGGTTTCTCCCTCTATGATCTTCTGACATCTGGCACACTTTTGTTGATTGGAGGCGATCAGGAGTCGATGTGATCTGAAAATGATTGAGATCGATGGAACGATGAGGAGAATCTCACTGTCTCAATTTGTCCATCTTAGCTCTTCTCTCATTCAAAAGTTGTTCTTCTGATGACAAATTGGATGTTTCTGCCGGCACCTCTGAGGCCCTGCATTTCCATCTACACATGTATGAGATGGTGTCACTCACTTGGTGACCATAGACAATCGATTTGATCTCGTGTGGAATCGTGTGTAGTATTGGGATAAATAAGTAATGACTGAGGGAACATCGGGATTATTCATGTCTTCAACGGACATGAGAGATGCAATTCCTGAGACAGTATTAAATCTCAACGCCGACCATCGGAATGGATATCGGTATCACCTGCATCTTCGGCGACCGAAAATGCAGTTTGGAGATTGTTCAACGGATCGTTTTTTTGAAGCAGCATGAAATCTATAGCGGTGCTTCCTGTGTTATGTCATCTCAATGGATGGATGCTTTGGGATGATTACCTAGAAACTTGTGGAGGAGAGCACAGAACCCTAGTCCATCTTTCCAACTGGTCGAGAAGTCCGTTATACTCACATCTTCGTATTCTGCGGCCCATCAGATGGAACATATTCACAAGAAGATGTATTGTCTTTACCTTCCGTATTCTTCTTACACCATAGGAGGAGACGTTCCGTCCCTGAGGTCATGGGTTGATGTCGCCGATCTGTCGGTAACTGATCTATAACCCGTTGTGGTGCACAGTTTTGACAGCCGCGCCACAACAAGTCTTTCAGCTGCGAGTCTACCTCGTCCTTCTTTCATCTCTTCACAATGTCCTCACGCTCTTATTCCATCGCCTCCATATTTACATATAGATATTCTTCATCGTAAGGTGAATGAATGTCTATGTGTGTCTTTGCATGAGAAAAGAAGAGACAGTTTCAAAATTCTACATACAACTATATTCAAGCATCACGTTCGTGCCATGATAAATTCTTTTGAACGGGGTTCTTCCTGTCCATTCCCTTCTGAATGACGACCTCCATGGCGTATTTGAACTTGTCTGCCTCCTGATTCGTTCGCAAGGCGATGACTTCACAGCCATCAGAGAAAATTGCCTTCTTACTCGTTCTACCATCTGAATCTGCATCATCCATGAGTCTCAAGACATGATGATCATCTCGTTCACCTTCTGGCCAGTCGTAATGGAGGAAGACTCGGCAATTGTCCTCAGAATATCTGTGGACGGCGATCTTCTGCAGGAGGAAGCTGTAGTAGGGTCTGTTCTTTGGAGCGAGGAGCCCTGGGTTCTTCTTGAAGACTTGCACCTCTCTCTCCGTGACTCTGGCCGTTCCCTCTTTCACATTGTTGTGTCGATCTCTGAAGGTGACATAGAACTCTGTGCAGATGCTCGAGAGGTCTACATCTTTCGTGCGACCCGGAATAAAAGAAGACTGGAGGGTGATGAGCCGTATGATCAACATGAACATTGAGACACACCTTTGAAGTTCCGGCCGGTGCATCGTTAAAGAGTCTGATGTCTATCTCTGCGTTGTCTTCGGTAGAGATAGGGGAAGACTCTAATGCTTCCTCTTCCAACAGTGATTTCCTCCTTCGGAATAAGCTCTTCGTGATGGAAGAAGAGGAACCTCTTAAGAGGCTCTTCGGTGAGCTCTTCGGAGGGGGTAATTCGACGATAGTCATGGACTGCGACTTGCCCAAAAATGGCTTTCCACGGCTCGTCGTGAGATTGTCTTCTTCATCTTCATCTTGTAACCTCAGCTTCGACAGCTGCTGGCTCTTCCTCTTCGTTCGATCGAATGGCTTGATGGCCGTATCACTCTTTGTCAGTGAAGAGTTCTCCGTCCTCTTTGCCCTGCCCAATGGAGGAGAGAAGATGGCCTCACGTCTGGGTGGTGTAGGGGACTCTAAGGGGATGATGATGGGTTCAGACATGTTGCTGCTGCCTTGTGGAGTGCCAAGATTCTGAGAGGTGAGAAGCGGAGGTCTGAAATCTCCGTAATTCGAGAAGTGAACCTTCGCGGTAATAAACGCAACGGACTTAAAAGATTCGAAAGACGTTGTGGCAGAACGAGCGAATCTGTGGGGACCTCCAGGAGAGGTGGACACATCCAAACCACTCTCACCTTATAGACGCGCGCATTCACAGGGGATGTGGAAGCTCTTCGAGGGGGATGTGGCCATTGAATGGACGTTCGTGGTCGTACTACATCTGAGATGTCTTCGAAGGATGATAGATTGTAAGAAGATAGCTTTCAGATGGGCTGTTATGTCATATAGCAGCGTTGGGTCGTGGTTACAAAGGATGGAAAAGAAGGAATAAATGCATTAATTCTTGAGATGAGAAATGAAGGAAATCTCCGTAACTTACGTTCGTGTTGCGATCATCGGGGCACCACCGCAAAGCATCATGAAAGGATTCATCACTGTTCTCCTTCTTCTGTCTCTATCGGGTATATTCATATCATCTGCCTAGTTCACTCACATCTTGCAGGAGTACATTCGCAATTCGAATCATTAGGCGATAAATTCGGAATCATCGGCCTTCACATATGTGAGAAGGGGTATGTTGGAGTACTACTCCATCCAGACTCATCTCGTCTTAGATTTCAAGAATCACATCCTGGCAAACTGTACAAAGAAATATGTCCTCGCCTTCAGCAGGCGATCGAAGAAACATTCTCAGAGACGGTGAATCTCGTGAAGATGTCCCTCCCATCTGATCTAAAATCAGGGTGGAGAAATGAAGCCCCTCTTCGGTTCACAGACCGAATCTGAATCCGACATCGAGAAGAGAGCTCTCAGTACAAAATGGAAGCCAAGCATGGTGACAATCGATCGCAGTCGTCATCACCATCCATCATATGAACCTGTCACAGGAGAGGATGTTAGAGGATGCCACAAAGAGGATCGCCAAAGACCCATCTAAGGGTACCTCCGTCGAAGAGTTGAAGAAGTTGATCAACCGAAAGTTCTTCGAGTGGTTTACGGCCATCCTTCAGAACAAACAACCGAAAGTGGTGCCCGAGAGCGTGAGAACATTCACACACGATGCAGACATCTCACTCGTACAAGGTGAAGAAGCTCTTCCCACCAGGAGCATTCGATGAGATCGAGAGGAAGCAGAGGATGCAGGGACAATATTTTTGAATAAATGAATGTTTCCTATTTTCGTTTATGTACGTCAAGCCTCATGATCGGTTGTCGTCATCTCGATCATCATCATCATCATCATGTTCGTCTGTCTTCTCTCGTAGATCTTTAGCTGTTGTTCCGGCTTCTCATCATGGGGCTTCCAAAGTGGATTTTAGACAGTGGACTGCCTGTGATACCCGGCGAATCCATCCTCTTTGACCTCGGAGAAGAGATGGGGATCGTCATCATCTGGTCTCTCGTCAGTCATCATCACCATGATCACCACCACCTCGTGTTGAATCAAATTCAGCTGTGGGTTGGTCACATAAGAGTGATTCGTGTCAAAGAATGAGACACCCAACAGCTTCTCGTATGCTTCCTGAAGAGAGTGAGAAGAGAAGAAAATGAGAAAAAAAGAACGAGAGAAGATGAAGGGAGGAGAGGGAGGGGATGACACACCTCTTCTACGTGCTTCATGAAGGAATAATCTACGACAGAGTGGATGTGCTTGTGATATTCGGGTTTGATCGAATTAATAAAGACAGTGAAGGGGATGAACGGTGAGTCCTCACCAACCTGATGAAACTCATCAACTCGATGATCATCACAATGATGACGTAGATGGTGATGAGGTAAGTATTCATCACCTCCATGTCTAATCCAACGGAATCACGTGAGTAGATTTCCTTCACTTTTGCGGGAGCTATATTCGATATCGTGTGCTCACACAAGGCAGTGAAGACGGTCAAGGATAGGTAGATACGAATAAAATGAAATAAAAGGATATTGTCCGAATTCTTCCCTGGGCCTCAGTATATCCGCCATCACATTCTACCCCCGTCAGTCTTCAGATACGTACTGTACGTATAGATGTATCACCTGTGGATGGACTTTGGATGCGAGGTGATAGATGAAAGAAGCATCCTCATGGTTCTTCACCACCGCATCTACAAATCCCACGTCAGGATAAAATATTCCCCTGTCCAGATACTGCATGAAGACACTGCGCGTCTCAGTCATCTACATCGTTGTAGACGCTCACCTCCTGGGCAAACACCTGTACCCCACTCGAATGAATTCGGCGTTGAAACCGTCTGGATGTGGAAATTGTAATTCCTCGAGGGAAGAATAAAGATGCTCCAACAATTCAAATATTCTCCCTTTTCTCCCGTACAATCTCACTGATTCAAACAACTTGTTCGCCTCCACTTGCTGGTGGTCAATCAGTTCTCCACGAGTTCCACGCGACATTCACCCTCTGCTTGGCGTAGATGAGGGAGATCTGTTGGCAGGACTGTCTCTCTTTGGGATAAGTCGTGGACAGGTGAGCTGTCAGACATTCCGTGAAAATTCTCTCTGCTTGTATGGATTCAGCATCTCTGTCCGTCTGTGCTGCCTTCTCTGCGTTTCGCGCGGCTGCTATCGCATGTTTCAGTCTCCATGAGAGAGCGATGACGTACCTTCATCTTCTAAACCGAGTAGATCGATGACGAATCTTTTGAGTCCTGGCTGCTGGGTGGGAGTGTTGGGGGCTGTCGTGCGTGGCGTGGGGCCTATGATCATCCTCTTGCGATCTTCTCTCTGGGACAGTTAATCCACAACGTTGTAGACGGAGGAATATCACCTCGCGGATGACGGTCTTTGTTCCGGGGATGTGAGTGTAGCCGTTGAGGCGAGTGAAGGTAATGTCGCTGTGGTTCATTCTTACGGTCGAGTACGTCTGTCTACAATGAGCCACTGAGAGTTACGTATGGATCACCGTCTCATCCATGATGGTGAGGGGTAATAATCGATCAAAGTTGATGGTGTGATTGTGTGCTTTGCTCTTCTTCAATGTACGCATGAAGGCATTGGCTGTGAAATTTCACTCGATTTTCATCGATATCTCGACGTACCGACTAGGGTTTCTTTAAATAGATCAGCCACCGTGCCGATGTGATCTCCCTCGCAGATCAGCTTCAGGATCTGAGACTGTCATCTTTTGAAATTTCGACGACATTTCACCTTATCTGCAATGTCTTTGTCCTTGAGGTGCATGATGGACAGGTGCAACCCCAACAGCAACGTGTCTTCGTCGAAATTTGGCAGAGTGTAGATGGCCCGGATCGAGTTCTTATTGAACTGACACCTGTACAATATGCCCTGTACACGTCATGAACGTCATCGTACCGCATCACCCACCTCCTCGCAGTCATACAAGACCATCGAATCACTCGTCTTCTTCTTCTTGTCTCCGTCAGATCTCCTCGTCTCTTTCATTCTCCCGCGGAAGCCCGTGAGTTGCCTCCCAAATACATCAGGCTGGGACAGATTCTCCATCATCGGGTCCACTGGGACGGACGATTTATCCGATCTCTCCGTCTTTCGTGTCATCGATTGGAGGACGCAAGTCTGATCCTCTGAGGCAGGTGAATCGGTAGAACTCGACGAAATTTCGACTCGAAAGGGCTCACGGTTGATAGACAGCCCGGCGACGGGTCCACGGTCGTTCCCACAGTGTACGATCTGAAAGAAAATTCCAGGGATAAATAAGATGATGGAGTCCAGGAGATGTTCGAACGTAACTCGGATGCGTGACACATCCATGTCTGATGTCACTTTGATGGGAATCTAATCGTCGATGAGATCGATCGCATCGATGATTCGGATGTGATGTGATGGATGATCACCTTGATGTCCATCTTTGTCTTCGTGTGGAGGATGAAGAGGGTGACAGTGATGCTCCTCTTCTGTCCCTCTCCTTCTATCGGATGCTGCACGCAGAGACAGTTCTCGTTCTGAGGAATAATCGTGAATCTTCCATCTACAACGACGTCGTTCACCTCTCTCATGTGGATCATTTGCATGTGTAGATCGCACTTTTTGTCGTAGGGAGTGAGGGGGTACAGGATGTGGAGTGGGTCGAAACCTTCGTATTGAAATTCCAACGGAATTTCATAAGACAGAGTGTAGTCCTCCGATGAATAGATGGAATGTAAGATACCCGATTTTTTGTCTTGAAAGGTATAGCACCTATCACGTCAATCGAGATAAACCCTAAAACCCATGTACTCACTTGAGCGAGAAGATGTTCGGTTCACTGGCATTACTCTAGAGGTACACGGTTACGAGTCGAAATTTCGATGAAAACTCACCTTCCCAGGCTTTGTCGACACGATGTACAATGAAGCTTTTTTCGTATCCCACTCACACCAAATGTACGAGCTAGCCAGCACTACCTTCTTATTCGGTACAGTCAGCAATTTCTGTGAAAAGTCAAGGAAATCTCGCGGTGAAGTATGACGTCAGGATACGTATACACCGTCTCTGAATTTCAGAGTGACGTGGTACAATTCGATAGAGTGTTGTAGTTCGATCTTTTCGTTGAGACCGAAGCCTAAGAAGTAGACGGCTCGTTTCGATGTGAAGTTGTTGGTGGAGGCATTGAAATCGCTCGAATAGATGAACTGAACGATCATCAGGAATGAGGGTGGATGAGATGAAGGAGACACACTTGGATTCGCATGGGGGAGGAAGAGCGCTTCAGACATTGCATCGTGGCCTGCGGATGGAGTTCGCCCCACCATGTCTCGTATTCATCGATAGATAGATACGATCCACTGCTGCCATCAGAAAGTTCACCGCTGGTTGAATTCTGGACACAAATGGTATAAGCTATCATCTTGCATCAGTTTGTGTGTGGTGGATTATTCAATGCATACCGATCAGTGACCGATCTTGTGATACAGAGCAACCGATGACGTCTAAATGTCTCCTTTCGAAATGTTGATTGAGCAATACCCTCTTAGTGCTAACATCGTAAAAATCGAATGCCGTGATCGTCGCTCCGTTCTGAGACAGAGTCAATTCTAAGATTGAAACGAAATTCAAAGAGTTTGTGTCGTCAAATCATTCGACAAATCATTACCCGATCGATAGTATCACGCGTGCAGATGATCGTTCCGTCTCTCTCGTTGCCAACGATTCGAACCGTGTTGAGTTCTTCTCTTGTAGATGGTGATGTAGTAGACGTAGATCGTTGAGGAGAAGCAGTAGCCGACTGCAGTTGTTTGGCACGAGCTAATACATCCTCTTTGATATTATGGATGAGTTCAAACTTGAACATCGGTTGGAGATATGGAAACGCTCGAAGTCGATGATGTGAGCGGTTGTAGAGCAACATTGATGTAGAACGTCACATCACCTTCGCATCAAAACGAACACAAACCATGCACCGTTCGTCTGTGATTCGATCCTTTCCCAAAGGAGTTACACAGCCGAAAACATCACGTGATGTACAATGCATCATCAGACGACAACTCCACACTCCACCGAGGAAGCGTATTGCTCTCATGTTTCCTGGACAAGGAGCCCAATACGTAGGCATGTCAGCCGATATCTGTGCCAAATACGATTCCGCTCGACATCTTCTATCTCGCATATCGAAACGATTAGACTTGCCACTCCAAGGTACTTCATCCCCAAACCATTGACCGCCCATTCTGACAGAGAACATAGACATCATGTGGGAGGGGCCAATGGACAAGCTGATGTTGACCGAATACACCCAACCCGCTCTCCTCTCTCATTCGATGGCCATTGTTCAAGTCTTAAAGGTTCGTGTCTGTCCTGATGAGACGATCTGATGATCGCAGGATGAAGGTGTTCTCGATTTTCGGGAGATCTCTGCGGTGTTGGGACACTCTCTGGGTGAATTCTCTGCATTAGCAGCTGCCGAATACATTACAGCCGAAGACGCCGCTGATCTAGTGGTGATCATCATACATCACCATCAACATCACCATCATCGTCATGCTCACCATCAATCAACGAGTGATGAACGAGAGGACAGAGGTGTAGAGGCAAATGGATGCAAGAGTGCATCGAGCCCGATCAGATCGCCATGGCAGCCTTCATGCCCATCGACCGAGAGAAGGCAAATGTCTTAGCGAGAGAATCTCAATCTTCTACGGGGAAGATCTGTCAGATCGCCAACATCAATTCTCCCTCACAGGTGAGTCACGTGACTTGACTCTTCTGACTCGTTGTAGATCGTACTGAGCGGTCACGTGGAGGCGGTAGAGAAGGCCGTACAGCTGGGCAGTGAATCTTCGTTGGGATTTCGGTGTAAGAGTAGGAGGTTGAATGTCAGTGCACCCTTTCACTCCTCTATACTGAAACCTGCGGCGGAAAAGTTGAGGGAAAAGTTGGAGAAAATTCAGATCCACAGAGGGAGGGTACCCATCGTATCGAACGTGACTCACGAGAGGGTGGGTCTCATCTCAATGAAACTGGCTGATTATAGATAGGTACAAGACCCAGAGGAGATCAGAAGGCTACTGAGCGAGCAAGTGACCGCAACGGTCATGTGGCACGATAGTATATTGCGTTGTAGAGACGATGGTAATTTCTCCGCTTTTTTCAAACATTTCCACTCAAACCAACAGGGGTGGAAGAATTTGTAGAGATCGGAGCTGCGAGAGTATTGAGTGGATTAGCCAAGCAGATCGTTCCTTCTGCTGTCTGCACGTGAGTCATCTGTATGTCGATATCACCACACAGAATTGAGACGCGTTGTAGATCGATCGATACGGCCGAAGAATTATCCCAGTACATTTCGAAGAAGAAGGGGATATAAATCGTTCTACAACGAGCCGTTTATACATTCATCACGTGGCGATCTCTTTGTGACAGACGGGACACTTTCGACTCATCTTCAGCCAGCTGTCGATACAATTGTCGTGATACTGTCTCCTCTTAATCTCCCTCACGAATAAAAGCTCACCCTGTGCAGACAGGGGAGGATCTTGACTTTCTCTCCCGCATGGATGTCATCGAGACAGACAGAACAGTTCTGGGTCTCGAGCGTGTGTTGTATGGTGGGAAGGCTGTTGATGTCCTCACGTGAAGCACCTCGTGACACCTGGTGGTGGATGATGATTAGAGGATGACATCAGGATCTCACCTGTCCCAAGCGTTCTCCTAATTCGAGTAACTGCTCGTATGTCATGTTGTCTACGTCGGGTTGCCTTTCTCGAGGTCTTTGGGTCAACTACATGAGAATGAGTGATGGTGGAATCCATGTTCCCAATGATTACCAGAAAGGAATGATCATGATGGTGAGATCGACCTCTCGAATGACTCGTTTCTTGAGATTGAATGGCCAGAGCCAGTTCCTCATCATCGAGGAGGAAACTGTTGTTCACTCCGACGTCCGCTGTGAGATCAATACAGGGGGGATTCCTCTCTTCGTCGAGAACACTGGTTGGTTGTGAGTGGATAGATCGGTTCCTCGATGATCACCTGGCGGCCAACAGACGTGCCAATCGACTATCCTCGGAAGCTACATCATGCTTTCGAGAGGATGAAAAACCTCTGGGTGCCATGTATGTCGTTCTCATTTCGTCTTCGATTAGATCTCTGGCCATCTGTTCATCAGCGCGCAGCTGCTGCTCCCTCTTTTTGATGTGAGATCACTTCAATAGTACGTATAACATTCACCGTATCAATCTCTCGCTCAACTACATCCATATGGTCCTCTAATTGTCTTCTCAATCTTCTCAATTCTTCGAGGCTCATCGCTTTGACATCACGAGAAACTTCGCTGTCTGTCTCAATTCCAAGAAGGCGTCTGGCGGTGGAGCTTGTGGTCGCCATTATCTCGATCGATATGTGCTGTCCCAATCTTTCGCGCCAAATAAATGATTTTTAAATCTCCCCCACAGATACAAGCCGGATTGTATGTGTCTTCGATGATGGGAGCTGCACTCATTACATGGACTCTCCTTAACAACTTCTCGTCTTAATCAGCTGAAATGCACATAAATGTGGATTCATCCTATACATTTATTCTAAATCATCGTCTTGAAGAACTTGTTACTTCGTATTACCTCTCAGTCCCTTCAGCGTGTTTACCACCGACTCTATGGAGGGTCTCGATCTGGGTTGGCGACTCATCATCCTGCAACATGTCATTCTCATACCTTCCTTGCCCTCTCACCTGCTCAGGAGGAGTCTCATGCCATAGTCATTGACCTTCTTCAACCTCTGCCAGATGGCATCGTTGAACGTCTTCTCCTGCTTCATCGCCCTCTCAGGTACCTCCTCCATCGTCTCTGTCTTCCGTTGAGTCCATGTGTTCTCATCTTCATCATCATCTCACCTCCCAAGAGGATCTCGTAGAAGATGCAGGCGAGAGAATAGACATCAGAGGCATTTCCTTCGTCTTCTTTCAAGAGGACTTCGGGTGCAGAGTAGGCCGGTGTTCCGCTTCCAACGTAGATCCACTCTTGAGAGATGTACCTTGCCAGGCCCCAATCTGCTATCTTGGGCTTGTCTCTCACCATCAAGATGTTGCTGCTCTGTGGAGGTCAGTGGACATTGTCTCTCGTTCTTACCCTGAGGTCCAAGTGAATGACCTTTCCCTTGTGAATGCCTTGGACGGCCTCGGCCAGCTGCTGCATGACTTGCTGGATTCTAAAAGTGCTCGATCTCTCTCGAATGAAATGGTCGAGCGTGCAATCGGCCCTGAGACGGTTCAGATGATGAGGTTGATGAGATGAGGTTCACCTTTCCATCACGGACACCATGACGTCGTCTTCCTTCTCGGTGATGTCTCTGATGCTGAAGACTTCCTTCGTGGAGATGACTCCAGCTCTCGACACTTCATTCTTGGACATGCCCATAGAGATGCGTGCCTCGCTGTACTCTGTCAGATCTGAAAGGTGATGATGATGATGGACTACCTCTCGTCTGCACCAGAACGGTCCAACTTGATGGCGTAGACTCGATCAGATTGCCAACCCTCCACAATGATGGCATAGCCGCCTCTTGCGATGACCTTTCTAAACTTGTAGTTGATGCCCTCCGTCCATTCTACCCTTCCCATGTTCACTCTGCCCCTCTCTGTGTCCATCAGTCTCGCATGGTGGAGAGACATCACCTTTTCTCTTCTCATCGACGATGATGTAAGCGGTGTGGCTCGTGAGGACATCGCAGTGGACTACCTCTCTTTGGCACAAGAGAGTGTAGCCTTGGACCTTCCTGTGTCTCTTCAGTTTCATCACGCGATGATTTCTCTTCACATGCTCTCGATGGTCCATATGTTGAGCGTGTTTTCGATCTTGGCGACCTCCTTTCCATCCATCACGAGGTAATGGAGGTGTTCTGATTCGGTCTTGATGAGAACATTATCCGTCTTCACGTGTCGGATGTCGAAGTCCTTCGAGGGAGGTTCCTCCAGTATGATGGACTGTGAAGACGTCAGTTACGGCTAGAAACGGAAGTATCACCTCGTCAGATGATCCTTCCGGATGTTCTTCTTCGCTGTGGTTCTTGTTGGCTGCCTCCAGGTCTGGTGCTGGATGGATCGAATCACATTCGATCTCAGGCTGCTCTTGGATCGGAACAGAATCGGTCGGTTCTACCTCCTCTCTCTCAGGTGGTGCTTCATCTTCGCGTGGTTCCTGTCGCGAGATGTGAGATCGTGTTCCTCTCGGTGTGACGTCTTACCTCTTCGATGACAGCTCTCTCCTCATTTCCTTGTGCCTGACTGTCCGGAGAGGTGAGGGTCGGCTGTGCCTCGCAGCTGTCAACCTGTGGTCGTTAGAAGATGCGAAGTCCACGGACGAGCCGTACCTCCTGGGCTTCAGAGTTGTCTCCGTCTACGATGTGAGCAGGAGGGAGGTCTTCCGTGGTAGGGACTTCTAAAGTCTCGTTGGTAAGTGTCTCATTCGCATGAGGTTCGATATGAGAGCTGTCCAGATCGGAGGGTTCTTCGATGATCTGTTGGTGGGGTTTCTCTCTTTCCTCCTGGGATTGAGCTGCTTGGAGATGCTCTTCGAGAAGTTTGGAGAGTGCTTCGTAACGAGCCGTCATATCAGAGAGCATGAGGCGTGTCTGTGCATGTCCTTCCTTCTCGGTCAAGAAGAGTCTGGTGACGAAGTCAAACATGTCTTCGGTCCTCTTCAGTTCGATTTGGAGGGCATGGGAGCTCTCCGGGGTGGGTACCTGCGGCACAGTTAGATACGAGACGTTAGAAGTTAAGAGGACGAACCATATGATCTTCGGTGTTCTGCATGTCTTTGGAAGATACCAAAGGTGAGTCTCCCTGTTGTTCGTGTGAGTAGTTGTGGATGTTGGTGGTGGTCTTACCTGAGCATTCTCTTGGACAGGTTCATCCTGAGTCTGATCCGGGATCATTGAGTTGCCATCTTCCAGGGATGTCTCCAGGAGGGTGGACTTAGCCTCTACGACTTGTTCGGTAGAAGCATCTGAGGCCGTGGCCTCATTGGACTTGATCGCACTGCTGATCCTCACGCCAAGGAGCTCGAGACAGAAGACCATGAGATATACGATGAAGTAGAGGACGTTGAGTGTGATTCTATAGACGTTCATGTTGGTGTGTGTTGTGCGTTTGCTAGAAACTGAAACAATGAAAATTGTGAGCCCAACTGAAAATTTAGCCTTCTTCTTTGCTTTTTCTAGGCTGTTTCCCAAATTTCCCCCACATTTCTGGCGAACGTCAGAAGAGAGGATGGACCCGTGCATGAGACTCGCTTACGTGCACGAGTCAACCTCTAAAGAAGGTTTCGAAAAATAGTGTGGATGATTGTTGTTTTTCTCGAGATGAAGCTTCATCGAGCGTCGTGAAGCCACTGCGGCTTCATAGACTTGGAGATACAAATGGACATCGATAGATTTTGGTTGTCTATCACTCAAGAGAGTTGATCTCTCATCATGTTACCATCATCGAGAGACACGGGGCTTTGTAGATGGGTAAATAAACGAATCAAAAGACATTCAAATAAGGCACGTGTGACCTCGAATGGATGATTCGTCCAAAGACACTCTTTTATTCATCGTAACGTGATGGACCGTCTCTCATGATGGACGACCTGTCCTTGCCCCTTATGTTACACATCTCATCTCTGAACATCTTCACGAGTTCCAAGAAATCAGTGCCCGTGTGTTTACCCCACACCATCTTGGCCGTTCCCGCCCAAACATTGGCGGGAAAAGAGGGAGATGATAGACCGTGGAAGATCCTGGCTGCCTGTCTACCGGTCGTGACGGTGTCTCCGTAAAAGTCTCTCAAGAAGGCACGTGCGTCTGACTTTAAGAAGGCACTGCTCTCCATCAAATGCCATCGTGATGATGATGAGATGTCTCACTTGTGGGACTCGTACTTTTGAGAGAGAGGTGGAATCTCCTTCGGTGTCTCCTCCGTTTCCGAGAAATATCTGTCCGTGTCTGCCTGGATCTTCCTCGCTGGCGTGATGGTCAATCATCATCGGGATCATATGATGATGGATCACCTTGGAGTCCGGGCTCTTCTGCCGTGGCCGAGGCCAGACAACTGTAAACGGCATCCACCTGTAATCTATTAGCCTCGAGAGACACCTGCGAACCCACCTTGTATACTTTCGTCTTCTCTAATGCATCCGTCTTCTCGATCATCTGCTGTGATAGCTGCGCGATGTCTTTCGGTTTCTTCAATATCTGAAGACAGAAGGCGGGATTTCGCTGCTCGAAGGTGATCTCCTTCTCTTCGTTCTAAA
Organism: Planoprotostelium fungivorum; assembly: GCA_003024175.1. Classification (NCBI taxonomy): domain Eukaryota; phylum Evosea; class Variosea; order Cavosteliida; family Cavosteliaceae; genus Planoprotostelium; species Planoprotostelium fungivorum. The sequence goes on along the minus strand of MDYQ01000018.1, from coordinate 92,871 downwards.
GAAGATGAGTCACTGCAACATGATGCAATATCAGAAGATGGATGAATACCTTGAGTTTCTGCAACTCCATCATGATCTGATGGACGTCGGCCTTGAACTCGTTGCATGCCTCCATGAGGTCGAAGGTGTATCTCCCCTTGCTTCCCTTCTTCCCCTTCACCGCAAACTCGATCAATTTATTCTTTCCCGCCAACTGAACCGCCTCAGTCTTGTAGAAACTGATATCTACCGTCACAAACTGCGCTGTCCATCGTCAAGGAACAAAGTCTTTCATCATCGGCATCATCTGCATCTGATGACGATGGTGAGACGTTTCGGTAAGGATACAAGGTAGAGTGGTGATGTAGCCTTGCATCTCCAAGAAGGACAAGAGGGTGAAGATGACTTCCTTCTTGACGTCAAAGGTGGCCTCCATGGTGTCCACAGGTAGAGATTGGAACCTTCCAACTGGTGATTGTGTCGAGAAGATCTTCTCTAAGATCTGTTTGATGGTGGAATAATCCACGTTATCTCCGTAGGCCAGACTTCGCGTCTGAAAAGAGTTGGCGGGTTGTAGACGGAAGATTCCGGGAAATTTCACCTTGAGGTAGTCGTCTTCGTGGAGGAAGAGGTGACAGATGGATTCCTTTCCATCTCTTCCCGCCCTTCCTACCCCCTCGTTATCTACAACGTTGTAGACGGTCAATCTCACCGATCTCTTGGATGTAATTCTCTATGCTCTTGGGCAGGGAATAGTGAATGACCGACCTCACGTCAGGCTTGTCTAAACCCATACCAAAGGCCACCGTTGCCACGACGACCCTGACTCTGTCCGTCATGAACATTCTCTGAACTTTCTTCCTCTGTCACGTGATTCAGCAGGAAATTTCCACCGAATTCCACCTCGGAGTCGTGCTTTCCGGCGTGGTAGCTGACTGCCTCGACGTTGTTTCTCAGCAAGTGCTCGGCCACTTCATCAGCCTGCTTCTGTAACATCGTGTAGACAATGACCGACCCCTGTGACAGCGGCCCCTTCTGCAACTTCTTCGTGAGTGCCGCCATCTTGTCCTTCTCGCACGAGACGGCGATCTTCAGATTCGATCTACAACGAGTCAGAACGGTTGGGAGGAACATTTTTCACCGAATCGAAGAGAACCGCAGGACGTTCTCTGAAGAGATACGGAGACACTTTGAGATGTCTGTCTCTGTTCTCTTCGTGGCCGTGGCCGTGAGGGCGAGGACCGTCTTGACTTTCAACTTTTCGATGACGTCACCCAACCTCATGTAAGACGTTCTAAAGTTGTGGGACCACTCGGAGATGCAGTGGGCCTCGTCGACGCAGATGAAGGAGATGGGAGGGAAGGTGGAGAGTTTTCGCAGAAAATTCGGGGAGACGAATTTTTCCGGGGAAATGAAGACGATCTGGTGAGTGTGAAATTTCGCGGAGATTTCGATTCACCTTGACTCTGCCGTTGCGGATCTCGCGCTCGATCGTGTCGGTTTCTGATTTCTGCGAATGAGTCAGTCACGTGACCTGTCAGATGACTTCTCACCGATTTCTCCCCTGACATAGACACACCGGTTAGACAGGTAGGTAAGTTGTCCATCTGGTCTTGCATGAGTGACAGTAGAGGTGATATGACCAAGACGATGCTGTTCTGTGGGCTCATCAAGGCCGGAAGCTGGTAACACAGAGATTTGCCCGAACCGGTGGGAATGATGAGGAGGGACGACTGGTGCCGAAGTATCCGCGAGATGGCTTCTTCTTGGCCCGGGCGGAATCTTCCATTTCGATGAGACGACGTCAAGTGAAGAGACTCTCACCCATCGAAACCGAAGCTGTCTCTCAACACAGTGTGGATCTGTTCGGAAGAGGGTCCCGCTGCATTCCAAAGGTCTTCTTCTGTCAGATTGTCCAACTCCATCGCATCTTCATCATCTGATTGCATTCAACTTCGAGAAAAAAGTGCCACTCACAGGTATCGATCTGTGTTCCGTTTTCGGTCTCCACGATGTCCTGTGACAGATGAGATTGGGACGTCCCAATTCGTTCACCTCTTCGTCTTCGAGGAGCATCTCTTCTTCTTCTTGTGTGTGGCTGTAGACGTTGAAGAGGGAGGAAGTGCTGGCCTGCGTCTGTGCCGTCGCTTCATCGTTGTAGAACGGATTCTCCACCGTATTGACCACGAGCCCTCCGTCGTAATTCGACCGCACGTGGAGACTGAGGGTCGTCATCTACAACGTTGTAGAGGGTCAAACTCACTCTTTCACGAGCTTCGCCTTGACTCTCCTACCGTTACCACTCTTGTTGGCCTGTGTCTTCATTCTCACAAAGTTGTTCCTCTTACCGGTGAAGCTACCGCTGAGGGAAGAAGAGATGAGGTTCTCGGTCATGGTTTTGGCGGGAACATTGGGGGTGGAGGGAGCGGGTGTCGACGTTTTCGCGGGTGTCGACACGCCGTACATGTTGGCTAGCTCGTCCATGTCATCTTCTCCTTCTTCCTCTTCTTCTTGCTGAGATTTCTGTGAGATTTCGATGAGAACTGCATGAGATGTCACCTCTTGAGCGCGAGTGATCTCTTCTATGGCCTGCTTCTGTCTCTGCTTTCTCAAGAATTCCGTCTGCTTCTTCTGCTGCTGTTGTTCCAACTCTTTGGTCTCCTTAGTGCACCTCTGCTGGATCTGCGTGACGTCACGTGACGTCATCACACGTCATCGACTCACGTCTTCGAATGGATTGACATCCAGTCGAAAGATATTTTTGGGTAAACGGAAGGAACCCGATGGTCTCTTGTGAAAGAAGGAAAAGTGGCCCACGGAGGCATCCGTCAGCTGACTCTGATTCACACGGTTCTCCGCATTCTCCTGCACACATAGTTAATATCTCTTCGATGTTCATCGCTCACCTGTGGGGGAGTGATGTCCATGGGGACCTCTTCTACAACGCTCTTCTGTGGGGTCTCCTCCTACATGATATCAGATTTTTTCGTGGTTGTCTGTGTGATGGTAGATGGTTTGTGTGTGGGGATACGAGAAGTGGATCGTCTGTTCGTGTCCGTAGATCGCACACCTTCTTCGTCTTCTCTTTCGGTTTCTCGTCGTCAGCTGCGGCGGAGGCGTCGAATGTGACTCTCTTCTCCGTCTTGTTTCGAGTGGGTGGAGGTGCACTACTCAACACGATCTCTTTCGTGGCACTGATGAGCCTGCGCAATGACGTCAGATGATGGAGATGGGATGATGATTCCTGTTCGAGTTGACACTCACTTTCTGGCCAGAGGCTCGCGAGGGTTTTGAATTGGTGCATGAGAAGATTTTCTGCCGACACTGTTCCTGTACATGTCCGTGAAGTTGAGAAAGGACTGGACCGGCTGTGCCACAAGTCAAACGGTGTTGGAAGTGCGGTGGGCTCACTCTCTCTTCCTTGGGGATGGAGTCTTCAGAGGTGGAGTCGATGGTGTGAGGTGTGGAGACGTGTGCCTTTGGCTTCGTTGATTTAGGTTTCGCACTCAACTCCTTCTTCAATCGCTTGTAGTGTGTGTATTTCGCTTCTGATGAAGGTCGATTAGAGATGCGACGATCGATGAGACTTACGCATAGAAGCGCTGATGATGTCGGCTTTCGTGGGTGCGACACCGTCGTGTGATTTCTTCCAAGACGTCTCCCATTTCTTGATTTCGAGAAGACAAGAATTCAATTCTTCCTTCATCTTGTTTTGATTGACTTCTGCCATTCCAGAAGTCTGTTGCAGAATCAGTCAATCAATCACCACATGTACAAACATCATCACAACGAATGATGATGCGACTCACCGATTTGTACCTGTGTTATTGTCAGTAAGAAGGGACCCTAGATCAGGTGCTCATAGAGTGATGCGGCAAGTCTGAATTTTTTGGCGGGAATTTTTCTGCGAATCTGCGAGTTGAAATTCTCCCGGGTGATTCAAACTTCAAATTGAAGAAAGATCTTTGAATTCATTTTCCCGCCTTCGGAGATGCCATTCTTGTGTGTATTATCTTTTACGCCGACACGAACAGTTCTAGCTCTTTAAGTCGTCAACATGAACAACCAGACTCCTCCTGGGAACAAATCAGAGTCGAAAGGTCAGGATAGCAGGAAGAAGAGAGGCGCCGTCTCTGGAGAAAAAGGAAAACGTCCAGCTCTGCAAGATATATCCAACCGAAGCATTGGGAAGACCACTAAGGTCAGCCATTCTTGAATCGCTTGCATTGTATCAGTCCGATTCTAAATGGTATCGACAGGGAAAGAGGAGCGCCACAAAGACCGTACAATCCGTTTCACGAACCACTCGTAGTCAAACACGAAATGGTCCTCCATCTGCTAATAAGCGAACATCGGCGCATTCATCCCAATCATCCGATGATTCGATGGTCGATCCCACAAACGAGGGTAAGAGAACTGAAAGACTTCGTCCGTAGCCATGTTCCTAACCCTTTTATAGAATATTTCGACCCTATGGACAGCAGCGAGCCAGAGGTTACCGAACAAGACCTCTTCTACAGCCAGCAATACTCTGCCGATATCTACAGAAACACTCTCCGCAGCGAGATCCAGTATCAGCCCAAGTTCTATCTTCCATCGGCCGTCCATCAGGAGCTTACCCCGAAGATGAGATCCATCTTGATCGACTGGCTAGTGGAAGTTGCCATCGAGTTCAAACTCAACTCGGAAACTCTTTTCTTAGCCGTCAACTATATCGATCGGTTCCTCTCCACTCAATCTGTACCGAAGTCCAAGTTACAACTCCTGGGCGTCACCTGCATGATGATCGCGGCCAAGTTCGAGGAAGTCTGGCCTCCCTCCGTCGAAGACTTCATCTTCATCTCGGACAACTGCTACACCAAACAGGAGGTGACATTGACTCCCTTCCATCTTGCATCTCATTCCGTGCAGATCTTCGCCATGGAAGTCAAGATCCTCAACGAACTCAAGTTCAAGCTCGTGACCCCCACCGTAAAGTGTTTCTTGAAGAGATACTTGACTGCTGCGGGCTTCTGCGACGGAGACCAAACCGTAGAGAACTTTTGCCACGTGAGATCATGTGATGCACCATCACAGAGATGTAACTGTCTCTAGTATCTCAGCGAGATGACTCTGTTGGACTTTGAGTATCTTAGATACCTTCCTTCCATGTTGGCTGCGGCCATCTTGTGCATCTCCATGCACACCATCGCACGTCACGCATGGGTGGGTGTCGCTTTAGAGGACGACACTTCTGACATCGACAGAACATTTCACTTCAGCAGTACACCGGCTACAGCTTCGCCATACCCGAGTTCAAGCTCTGCATCATGAGGCTGGCCGACTGCATCAACCAACCTCACGTCTACAAATCGGTAGACAAGAAGTATTCCAAGTTTCTCACGGGTGACATCGTTGTCTCCTCCCTCCCCTGGCAATAATCTATTTTCATTTGTACATACATACGTTCGTCTACACGATTGTAGACGGTGAAGCGAAAGCATCGAAATAAAAGCGGTATACGCGTTGTAGAGCGTCACATTTATCTTACACGAGATTGTCCAATTGCTCCTGGATCATCTCTAACTTTGTGAAGAAGCTGAAGAGCTCTTCCCGCCCAAATTCCAAGTTGACCGCCCGGTCGCTCTGCGAAGAATAAATGTCGGTCGAAAATGATTTATTGTTTCGCTCACCTCCTCTCCTGATGTGGACTTGAGATGGAGGCGGAAGAGAGCGGAAGGCTCCTTCAGTTTGGAGAGTGTGCTCTGAGCCATCTGCATGTGGAACCTCCAGCTGACGTCGCTCAGTTGCTGGGGGATGAGGGTCTGTTTTCGCAGCCTGGAGAGGAGATCGCTGGCGCCGTCTGACCAGACGTTTTGGAAGGCATTCACCTGTGGAGATGATTGAGTGACGAAGTCAAATGATTGTTGGGGTAATCACCTTTCCTGAGCTGAATCCAGACTTTTCGAGCTGAAAGCCAAATATGTCGGACTTGACGGCGTAATAAGCGGCTTGTTCAAAGATGAAAGAACAAGAGTCAATAACGGCTTGAACATCGGCTGCCTTCAATGAGAAGACATTTTGTAATTGTTCCTTCTCAGCCGTCGTAAACGGATCTTCGTTCTGTTCCGTCGTCAGGTTTCACTCTTTCATCGTTCATTCACCTTCAAATGGAGTTTCTGTATGAGACGTACGAGGACCAATGGAAAACGGTCATCAGGTAATGTGTTGATGAGGTCTACGGCGTCTTTGAACCTTTGGTTCGTGCCAAAGATGTTTGTCTCTGAAGCCATGTTGAGATGACATCAGATGAGATCAGACCATTTGTGAGATATCTTATCATGACATCAAGAATTTCCGGGAATCGTGTGACACGCATGATCTACCCACAAACATGAAGAGGAGAAAGGTCACTGCGTTCTCTTCTCCATTCAAGAAGACGAACACGAATAACGAGACGAAGAACGACAGAGATGGAAGTGCCGAATGTGATGGGACTCAAACAGCGGACTTAACAACTGGAAGAGGACAGAAGATTTCTCGTTCGACAGAAAATATGAACAAAGCGAGAAAATTGCTAGATGAAGTGAGCATCGAATGATGATTTTGGATCTAAAGCATTTTTATAGGACGAGAATGACTCTCATGTATCAAATCTTAAGGGTGAGTGGAAAAATTGGATTAATATTCAAAAGAACACAGACACAGCACCTGTCACTCCAATGAAGGCAAAAAGAACAGAGAAGTCACTACGATCGTCAAGTGAGACACCTCATGAGCCTCCATTCGTTTCATCTATCGGCATCACGTGACTTGATCATACAGCGCCTGATAAAGACATGGACACCACCACCACCTCTCCACGACACAACGAGACGACACCACAAGGTTTCACGACCGGTGGTGGTAAGAAGTTATCCGCACCATCTGCAACAGCCATGGCTAAAGCTCAGGGACTGCTGGACTCCACAGAGACTTCAGAACCCGTATCGAAAGAGATCCCTAAAGCAGTCGGATTCTCCACCGGCAGCGGCAAGAGAGTGAGCCCACCCACGGCGGCCAGTCTAGCCAAAGCACAGAACATGATGATGGACGTCGATGCGAACGATGCGACAGTGACACCGACCACCAACGGATTCTCTACGGGGAGAGGAAAGAAGATGAGCCCACCGACAGCTGCCAGTCTGGCCAAAGCACAGAACATGATGGAGGGAGACATCGGAGATGCGGTGCCACCGATCGCGACCGGTTTCTCCACGGGAGGAGGAAGGAAGTTGAAACCACCTACCGCAGCCAGCTTGGCGAAAGCTCAGGGCCTATTGAAGAGCGTCAAAGGAGATGGAGGACCCACCACCGATGACCCTTCAATCCAAAAGAATTCGAGTCCGTCATCATCTACTCACGCCACGAGAAGACAAGAAGACAAGCAGAAGGAAGACACGGACGTACCGATCGATGTGGGATTCTCCACCGGAAGAGGAAAGAAGATGAGTGCACCCACAGCTGCCAGTGTGGCCAAGGCACGCAGCATGATGGATAAGGAAGACGCAGACACTCCACCTCTCGTGTCAACGGGGTTCTCCACTGCAGGGGGAAAGAAGATGAAGCCACCGTCAGCGACCAGTCTGGCGAAGGCTCAGAACATGATGACGGAGGTGAACAGCGGTGAATTAGATGCAACGACACCGGTCGGATTTTCAACGGGGGGAGGGAAGAAGATCCAGCCACCCTCGGCAGAGAGTGTCGAGAAGGCAAAGAGCATCATGAGGGACGAGGGTGACCCACTACAACCTGCCATCACGGTTGGATTCTCCACGGGAGGGGGGAAGAAGATGATTGCACCTTCTGCGGCCAGTCTGGCCAAGGCACAGAGCATGATGAAGGAGGGAGAAGAAAAGGTGGAAGAGAATACATTGGATGTACCTGTCACGGTTGGATTCTCCACGGGAGGGGGTAAGAAGATGAAACCACCTTCTGCAGCTAGCCTGGCCAAGGCAACGAACATGATGACAGAAGAGACGAAAGAGACACAGGTGAGTGATCCATTCGATGTCACGTGAGACATCTCAATCTGTACAGGCGAACGGGTCTCAATCCCTCTCTCAGCCGGACGATTCACAATCAACCGATGCACTTGCCCTCTTGGAGTTCGATTCGACTCAGTCGTCACAGAAGAAGATCGAATTACCACCGACAGATGATCTAGAAGATATCGACGAAGGACAATTAGACGATCTCTTCTCCACAGAGAAAAAGGCGGGAACGGCCACCCCGGTGACTCCGAAGGCGGGAAAACGTTTCGTGTACCCCACGACGCCCAACGGAAGGGTCAGCATCACGCCGAAGAAGAGCAGCCTGGGAAACAAGCCCATGACACCGCTGAAAACTCCGAGAAAACTCAGTGAACCGTATTCTCCCGCCAAAAAAGCCTTCACAGCTCCCCGTATGAATTTGGAGAAATCACCCACGGCCGTTTCACCTTATCTACAACGAAAGAGACAGAGATTAGAAGAGACGACGACACCGAAGAAGGTGGAGAAGAAGGTGGAAGTGCAGACGAACAAGGTGAGCCTGAGGGAATTTGAGAAGAGCTACCCCATGACGAACCGAACGATGATGGAGCTGATGTCCCCTCCCTTCTCCATCCCTTCCTTCGTCTTATCCATGACATCAGAATCCGCCAGGTGATCACTACTATCCAAACCTATCTCTACCACCCTTATTCTCTCTACTTTTATTCTATTTTCCTTCTATTTTTCCTTCTATTTTCCTTCTATTCTCATTCTATTCTCATTCTATTTCATTTTCATCTCACTCATCCCCCGACAGAAACTTTCAATTTCCCCCCAATTACGAAGAAGGAGAAGAATCTTCCATCGGTATGCATCTCTCCCTCCTCCCTCTCACCCCAACAGGTCCACCTGAACTCCTCCTCTCTCTCACACGATCCGGCTGCGACCCTCGTTACATCTCCATCGTATGGGTTCAGAACCACTACCGATGGATCGTATGGAAATTATCTTGCCTGGAGAGATCGTTTCCACAGGCTCTTGGGAATCGACTCGTCTTACCTTCTTCGGTTCTGTCACAGATGAGGCACAGGTACGAGAGGGAGGTAGAGAGGGCAGAGAGGTCGGTTCTGAGGAAGATCTGCGAGAGGGATGAGTCGTCATCGAAGCACATGGTGCTGTGCGTGGCGACGGTGAAGAGTGACGGTAGTTCGAATATCATAGAGGTGTGTATAGACATGTTCATCATGATCATGATGATGATGATTGTGATGATGATGACGATCATGATGAGCTGATGAAATGGAAGGTAACAGATGGATGGTACAGTTTGAATGCGGCTCTGGACGAACCTTTGAACGAACAACTCAAGAAAGGAAAGATCTACCCCGGTCTCAAACTGCGTGTCTTCGGTGCTCAGGTGATCACTTGTCCTCATATACAAGATACTCAACGAGTTGTAGATCGATGGATTGGAGAACGGATTACCCCCTCTGGAGGCTAAAAATAGCGCCGTCTTGAAATTCTTCTTCAATGGAGTCAGAAGGGCTCCGTGGTATGCCAAATTGGGTCTACAACGCTCCATGACTTTTCCCGTGAATTTACGGTCGATTTCTGCCTCAGGGGGCATGATACCTTGTGTACAGGTGAGTGGGGTGATGAATCTCGGAGGTGAAAATGGCAGGTTGTAGTACAGAGGAAATATCCCAGATTATTCCGAGAGGTACTGGGTGACAACACCGTCATCATTCGAGACGTGAAAGAAGAAGAGCTGGCAGACATCGCACACAGCAGAAAAAGGTGCGAGATTTCACTCGAATTTCGATGAAATTCCACCGACTTTTTCAAGAGAAGACACGCTATCAAAGACATCCGTTCAGATATTGAAGCAGATGAGAGAAGAAGAATTAGAAGCTGTCAATCCACCTCTCCAGCCCGGTGGTTTCAGACTCCGTCAGAAGAAGAGTGAGTTCATCGTCCATCTACAACTGACCAGAATCAGAGGAATTGTCTCAGATGAATAACGGACAAGAATTGTACGACGAGATGCTGAGGAGGAAATTAGAACCCGCTGATTTCTTGGAAAAACTTTCGAAATCACAAAAAGAAGAATTTATTTCTTTTCACGAGGGAAAAGAAACGGAGAAGAAACAGAGATTTCACTCTGAGCTGGGGTGACTCGTTGTAGATGGAACTCTCTCTGAAAGGTACGACAGGGACGCCGCGGTGGAGACGAAGCGTAACGTAACGGAGATGATACGTATCAAGTTGACGGACTGTCCCACGGGAAACGTAACGGACGCTTCCCACGCCGTGTTGACCCTGTGGAGACCCCCGGAAGAACTTTTATCCGGAGTCAACGAAGGTCAAGTCTACAAGATCTACGGTCTCCTCCCCTCAAAGTCCCAGACGGGTGAGTCGAGGGGTGTCCGGAGGGGTTAACATATTCAGGTGAACACCTTCTATTGAACAGCAGTAACGCCATGAGATGGGAGAAGCTCAAGGTAGTACCTCCCATCTACAACGACATCTATCACCCCAGAAAAATCACAAAGATTTCAGAGCTGTCCGAATCGAACAAGAACGCAGAGGTGACTTTTACTTTTAAGTTAGACGAACGTTGTAGATGGATGATGACGTGTACAGGTGGATGTGGTGGGATGTCTCTTGTACGTAGACAAGCAAGAGGGCCCAGTGTCATTCTACAACGCGTACATCTGCGACACTTCCCTCCGCCTCGCCATGATTCACTTCCGCTCGGGTGGTCATCTACAACCCGCCATGCAAAAGATCAGGGGAAATACTTTCTTGACTGTATCGGCTACCAACGTGGTCAATAAGGGAAGAGACAACCATCACGGTGTAGAGAGACTATTGGGCACGGACGTATCGCAGGTGCTCACATCATCCGACATCATCATGATGCATCTCACAGGTCACCTCCGCCAGAGGACCACAATATGTTCGGAGAGAGCTGGAGGAATTGGACAAGTGGATGACGTCATCAGGAATCTTCGAAGAACTTTCTGGCCTGAAGGAATATGCTTCGGCTCTGAGTCGAGGGGAGAGCCCATGCCTGCCGAGGTGTCTACAGATCACCATGAGAGAACAGAAACAGAAGAGTCTGGACGAATACTGGAAGAAGGGAGAAGGAGAGCTGGACATCACGGAGGAAGAGGCAGACGCTGCATTGGAGGCGGCGATGAAGATGATGAGAGAAAAGACAGACAGATGATGGAACCGTATTTGAATAGAATGTATTTGGAACATCTTTGTGACTGTGCATTGTGTCATTTTGTGTGTCGCACGTCTTCAAGAGAAGATCCACTGGTCCATCAGTGTTCTGGCTTCTTGTTTTCATAATCGCTGACGGCAGATTCGATGTTGCTGTGAATGATGTGAGGGGACAATTAGAAGGTGAGATCACGCTTCACCTCTCCGTCTGGCCTGCTTCTACAGCACCAAATGGAACACTGTTTCCCAAGATGGTAGATGCAGAGTGTATGACCTCCGAGAGAGTGGCATTCTTCTCGTGGCTGTCCTCACTGTGATGTCGGTGGAAGAAGTGGTGGCGGTGTTGCGATGGTTCGTTCTGTGACATGATCGGATGGTGCGTGATGTTGGTGTTGTGGCTGGGCCATCTTCACACGTCGGATATTTCTCCGATTTCTCCGCAGCTGCCTCGGCGAGGCTCGGTCAAATCGATTTTCAATTCCACTGAATTTATTTCTCTCTTCAGAATCTCACAGGCACACCATCATCGTGAACCGTCTTCCTCTTCGACGCGTTGAATCCTTCATCTTCCCATCACACGCGGGACATCTGCCTTCTACTCTTGAACTTGACTTCTCCCTGATGAACCAACTCGTCCAATTCGGACTGTGCACCGTTTCAATGTACAATCCTCTCTTCTCTCCTTCTCACCTCCCAATGTAACAATTTGGCGAGTTCTCTCACACTCGCCTGACAGTCACCGAGCACCTTGACATCCCTGCAGTCGTCCTTCTTTGTCGATTCGAATGGGCCGACCTACACTCTCATCAGACATGATGATGATGATGATCATGATGGTGTCCACCTCTTCCATGTTGATGAGCACTCTAGGCACGTCAGACTTAGGACGATCGACGAGGCTCGCAAAGGGATAGACCTCCAGAGACGTACCTTAGGTACGAGTCAGATGTCAGATGTCAATGTCAGATGTCACCGATAACAAAGAGGAGATCGCATTGTTGGAAATCGGGGTGAGTGAGCGTGTGAAAACGTTCCGGAAGATTCTCTCCGAAGAAAGTGATGTCTGGCTTGATGAGACCTTCACAATCTGAACACTTTGGTATCTCATCCCTGAACACTTTCTCTGTGGTGGGTCAGTATCTCGTGTGTGATCGTGTGATGATCAAGACGATCATCGCCGGTGCACGATCGCGATCGTGGCATGATCACTCATGGACATCGTGATCGCGATCGTGACCGTGATCGACGATGATGTTACTCTCTCATTCAATGCGTAGACATCATTTCACCTCTCAACCACTCTTGATCCACTTCTCTCTTACACTTGATACAACGTGTCGTACCGAAACTTCCGTGTGCTTCCACCAGCAATTCCGGTGAGATTCCGGCCTGCCTCTCCAGCGTATCGATGTTCTGCGTGTAATTCCTCAACAGCACTCCCTTCTCTTCTAATAGACGAATGAAATGATGCGTGATCGTTGGCTTATAATTTGAAGGCCACATCTCTTTAGCGAGAGCATAGAATGGTTCCGGACGCTGTTGGAAGTAGCTGGTGGGGTCAGCTGATGGCTCGTTGTAGTTTGACGCACCGTATCTCGAAGACGGCCTCGGGAAAGGGTAGATCGTATTTTTGCAAGTTATAATATAGACCTGTACCAGGTGTACGGAAGTCTGGGATACCAGCGGCCACGCTGATACCTAAAGAGTTAGGAAGAGGATGAAGATGGAGATCGCACCGGCGCCCGTCATTACGATGATCTTCTTGAATGTGCCGTCGGTGATGCCTTTCGCGACTTCTTCGATGGTCGGTTCTGATAGAGGTTTCGATTTGGGTGTGGTCGGTGGCTGTGAAAGTTAGATGAGAAGAGGAGAGAATGTGTACCTTGGACTGGATGGAAACGGAAGACAAGAGCTCGACCAAAACATCTAGAAATCAGATCAGAATCGATTGCTTGATGTCGTTTATGTGTTCAGAATTATGAGAAGATAAGCGGATATGTGAAAGTTATACAAGATGTTGAGCTTACGTTCTTCGGTTGTTGCCGATTCCTTCTCATTTCCCGATGTGACGGCATCAGTCGCTTCGTTCTTCACGATAACATCGTCCTCCTTCTTTTCTGTCTTCTGTTCCATCTTTTCCTCTTTTGAGATGTGTTACTGCGCACTTCAGCGAAAGAAGTCCTATTCCTCAACTACAATTAGATTTACAACCGAGATGTCACAAAATCGAGCACAACAGCGATCAACAGCGATCAACAGCACGTGTTGCCTTGTTATGAACTGAATAAACGGTGCGAATGCTCTACCTCTGTTGTGCTCACGCTTTCGCAAGAAGGCCACCTGAAGCTAAAAATATCTGCAAATTGTGTATCTCAGAAACGGGAAGCTCGTGATGGCTGAGCCTGTCACAGCTGAAGAAAGGAGTGAGCGTTCGAAAGCCTGAGAAACCATTGAATGTATCACAGATCTCGCGTCGGAGTGGATCAGATCCAACTCACCAGATGATTCCATACGTGGACTCCATGCGGTCATCGAGCACCGCCCCAAAAGAGTCATCCTGAATGCTGGACCCACCAGGAAGATACTTGCTGTAACCCGATATCGCCTATATATCTTTCAAGTGCCACGAAAAGGAGTGATCGAGAAAGTGAGTCAAAGGCAACCGGTCATGAATTAATGTCAACAGACGAAGGATGTTCATCTGTATGACATCTCTGATGTGGACATCGAGACCGGCGCTGTCTTATGCTTTCGCGTCAGAATCACTCGTCCAGCTAAAATCGTTCACACGGTACCTTCTGTCTCCTTTTTAGGACCTCAAGTGAGCTTCTCTCTCATCTCATGCAGCTGACCCGCACAGTTTGTACTGCCCGGCAACCCAACTCAATCGACCAATTTCATGGCCGCATCACCGATGCTGACTGTTACACCTAATCCAATTTACTCTCCCGATACGGATCCGAATGCCATTCGATTGCAAGTGTGTCGTGCATGCCACGCGTGGATTCTCACCTTCATCACAGTGCGGTCCTGGCTTGTGGCCCGCTGTGGTGACTGACGTGATCAATTCGTATCAGTGTATAAGCAATCACTTTCCAAACCATTTTGCTCTTATCGTCCACGCAACCGAGACGTGAGTTGTCCTTCTCTTCATCCAAATGACAATGATACAGGGCTTATCCCACAGAGGATGCTCCAGGTGAGAGAGGTGCACGTAAGAACGACTGGCCTGATGATTCCAGTTCTCAGCATGAGAAACAGCTTCTTCTCCATCTACAAAGCTTACTGTGATTACTACCGAGCCGACAACAATCACGAATTCGATGATCAGGTGACGAGAAGGGAAGATCTCGATTGACTGGTTGTAGATCGATCGTCTGTTCACCGACGATATCCGAGAGCTGGATCTCAACCTGATTGTGGGTGCTGAACCGAAATCTGAAATTTCACTGAACTTGTGGCCTGTACTGTCGGCGCTGAAATACGACGAGTACTTTGTCTCCATCCAACTGAAGAACATCGCCAGAAGAGAGATCGTACAACTGATCGCGGAAGTGCTCCGGTGCGTAGTGCATGGATGCACTCCATGATAGAGATTCAGGACGAATCAAACTCTCTCTCGCATTACGTTGGAGGATGTAGGTTCTGATGAGAGGTCATGGGTGGAATTTTGTAAATCTCTTCTGTACAACACGACGAATCGGATACAGATCCTTCAGCTATGTGATGGCTCGTTCGGCAATCGTGCGATGGCATCTCTGGGGGAGGCTCTCTCCACTTTCAACCATAAACTGAAGGTGAACAGAGACATGTGCGTCGATGACTGACACGGACGACAGCGGTTGGACCTGCGAAAGTGCTCCATCAATTCAAAGGGCTTCACCGCTTTCTTCAAATGGTTGGAGACGAACTGGGCTGTCAGTCTGGGAATTCAGACACTGAGGTTCACGGATGTTTCTTTCGATCGAGAGGGTACGTTGGCCTTTGAGAACTGGCTCATTCAGATGAGAACCAAGAGTCAGTTGAGCGATCTTCGGTTCAGTTCGTCTCGCTTCCAGATTGGGCTATCCCCTGCTATACGTCACATCCACGGACTGTGAGTCGTATTCCTTTTCGATGCATTTTTATTTGCATCTTTATATCTGACTCATCCAGTACGGCGGTGGATTTCTCTGGATTGCGTATCGATGGAAGTGCAGGATGTATCTCGCTGGCATATATATTCGAGCAGACTTGCACGTTAGAGAGAATTGTTCTGGCCAATTGTAGTCTGGTCAAAGAGAGTTTAGAACATATCCACGAGGCTATCGTAGGAAATGCTTACCTCAAAAATCTTCACGTGTGTCGACGTCGACCGTACATATCGAAATTAATATCTTCAGTATTCCTTGGCGGATAATAATCTGGGTACAAGGGGTGTCACTTATCTCACGCAGTCCTTCTCCAAATGTTCCGCGACAAATCGATTCAGCTCTCTCGATCTGTCAGGAATCAAGATGAAGGATGATCAATTGCCCAACTTCTTCGAGTCTCTCAGCAAGATAAATGGTTCGCATCTTCGTGAGGCAAAGTCTGACTCGTTTATCAGGTCTTCTCCACTTAAGAGTCCGCGGTGTGACGTCCAAGATATCAGCCAAGGAAGTAGCACATCCGAACCTGTTGGCAGATTTCATCCATTCGACTCCAGTGTTAGATCGCCTGGATGTCAGTGGCGGTTGGGGGAAGGTGAGAGGTGGCCGTCCGGATCTTGAAATGATCGTGATAGGCGTACATCGTTCCGCTATTGAGATCTCTGTGGGATAATGTGACGTTAAGGTCCTTAGATATCTCTTCTAATGGACTGGGAGATAAGGGTGCCGACGAGGTGATGTTGACAGTCGATCGCGTCTGATGGTTTGTAGATCGTACAATTGTTGCGACATAACGTGAGGTTGATCGATCTACAACTTGACGACAATCGCTACGCTCTGACTGGTCTTCTGGCTCTACGCAACATCGTCTTCTGTAATCATCGGCTGTGCAGGATGTCTGTCATGATCAGCGATCTGCCGAAAGTTTTACAGAGTGAATCAGGTGTGACTTACCTTCTCCGATTGATCCTGACCTTCCAAAAGATGTTAGAAAGAAGAGATTGGCTGCAGAAGCGGTGATCGACATTCAACTGCACATATCGAGAAACGCTACGAATACGGGAGAAGAATGGACGGACTATCTTTCATCTCTGGTGGATGACCTCACACCATCTCCTCTGTATTATGCACCTGAGCCTTTGGAAGAGGTGACATCCCTCCATCTCTTATGATGATCTCACGCTTGGCAAGGTTCCCAGCACGGTTGGTACACGTTCGATGGCTGCATTAGCTCTAGTGGATGAATTGCCCATTCCGAGCCCGCCTCCCACCACGGTGACACAGGAGTACCCAGCGGGTGATTACGTAGACCTTCCTGGAGCGGTGAACGACGACACAGTTCAAACAGAAGAGCAGCCCACAGAGGAGCATCTGTGAATGAAATCAGAATGATCACGTTACCATTTTATAGAACAGTTTCTGTGAAATGTCTAGAAATATGATCATACAAAGCAAGCAGATGAGATGATGTGGTGATTCATCTCTCGCAGACATAGGCAAGATAGGATATAGACGTTGGATTCGGTAAAAGTGTGAAATGTTTGACAGACTACAACGCCGGTCATTTGGATACAAATCTACGAGACTATCTCATCACCGTTGCGATCTACATATGAGGGCAACTCTAAGCTGTCCGAATCTATCATGAAATCACAAACGGGAACACAGAGTTCAGAGACCTTCTCTGCATTGGGTCTGAAGTACCTCAATGAGACTCTGCAAGTTCTAGCGCCAGGTGATGGATCTTACAAACTTTGTATTCTATATCTTAAAATACCACAAACGAGTTTCTATAGAGGACTGAATGACTACAATCATACACCGAAATCATCTCCAAACTATCTTAACACACATTTAGTATCCGAAGGTCATTGGTTAGTAAAAGATGGTCCACTTATGAAATGGTGGCACGTTTTAGTCGTCCTGATCCTTTATCCTTTCGTTCTGGGGAATCTCAGAATGTATCGTTTCGAAAGCCATCAGAAGCCAATTAGCAAATACCAACCCGTAGCTATCCTCTTTTCAAGTGAGTCTCTGACCTTCCAGACTCCTAATCATCGTTCCATTTTGCATCACCCAATGATTCATGACCAACTTACCCCCTCCAGTGTTATCTATCGTAGCTTATGTAGTCGTTCTATATGAAGTCTTGATCCACTTATTTCTCAATCATTGGTCCGGAGATGTGTCTGTTATTCCCAGTCACAGTGGACACAACAAGCAAAAGAACGAACGTTCAGAGAAAGACGAACACGTGAGATATACTTTCTAATTCTCACCTCTCATTTGTTCATGGCCGACAGATCGCCTTCATCTTGTGTTTCTTCCACGTCACGAGACTCTTCTTCGACATCACAAATACGGTGATGACTTCATCTTCTTCCATCATCGAACCTCTGTTCATCGAGAGTAGATACAGAGTACGATGATGAGAACTGTTGGCGAATTGCATTCAGAGCAAGCCGTGAACGAGATTCGTTTCACCATGACTCACTTTCTCGCGTGGTGGGCCACCATATTGTACTACCCCGGCATAGAAGGTGATCTACAACGAGCCATTTTCATTCCGTTAAAACTCACGCAGTCCTATACACCGTTGCGGTCGTGTGTCTCTTCTACTTGGGCACAATTCTTTGTGCCTTCTCCCCAGGTAGGTACATTCGCACCAAGATGATGTTATGGCTCGTCCTCGTCTCTTCCAATTTCCTCAAGCTCGCTTCTAACCTCTACACCGGTGATCCATCCATCTACAACCCGCCACTCACCCCTCCCAGGCAACCCTTTTCCCGCCTCCCTCTTGATGGTGTCTCCCCCCTACGACATCAACAACAACGTCCACATCAGCAACTTCTGCTTTAGAATGGGCCTACCCATCTCTGCCTTCTTAAACTACCTCCTCTACGGTAGAGGCATGCCCTGCACCCTCTGGAATGTCATCGCTTTCTTTCTCGTCGCACACTGGCCCGCCAATAGTCCCTTCAGCAGCAGCGCGGGAACCCACGCGAGGGAGAAGACAGGTTTGGCTCGTTGTAGTTTGCCGTCTCACCCTCTCAGGTCACAGCCGCCCCCTCCCTGCCACGGTCCGTGCCATCATCCACAGCAAGAAGGAAGAACAGTTGAAGAAGGATCTGGAGCGAGAGAAGATCGCAGAGAGACACAGAGAGAAGCTCCGACTCAACCAACCGAAAGCAAAGAGGCAGACACACAGCCGACAGCCGAGCGCGAGTCACGATGAGAAGAAGGAAGATGCAGCTGTGGAAGAGAAGAAGGAGAGGGAGGGCTCCGTTCTGTGCAGAAAGTGCTCTCACTTCCTCTGCCCCAACTTTGAAGAGAGCCCGGGGGTGTTTCCCGCGTGTGCTCGTTGTAGATCGGCCTACTGCAGCGCAGAGTGTCAGAGGAAAGACTGGACGGAAGGAAATCACAAATCGTTTTGCTTGCGATTCTCTTCATAAAGATCTGGATCGTCTCCCTTATGCGTCCAGAATATTTGGTCCTCCTGGGGGTCCACCGGCCTCTCCTCGTACTCTCGAATCGTCTCAGAAATTTCGGTCGCTGATGTACACTCCACTGACGATGGCCTGGATGACATTAGACATCATGCATCGTCATCGTTGATTCGGAATCACATCGATCGTCTCGGTCATTCCTGTTCGTCCCGTTCGTGGCGCCTTTAATCCATTGGCTTCTGCTTGTCTCCTCTCTCTGATCTCTTGTATCGTCTGCTCGTCGGGGCGTTTGTAATGCTTGTCGATGATACGAAGAGACATCCCCCTCTCGATCTCGGCGGCTGGATAGATGAGATGGAGAAGCTGCACCGAGGACGTTCACCTTCGTTGACGGACAGCTCTCGCATGAACCGCTCTGCGCGCTTCAGACGTTCTGCGATCTGATATGTTCTCAATCCTGATCAGGTGTGAGTGTCAATGCATCGAGATGGAACATACCAGAGAAAGAAGCGTAGAGTTGATTGTGACTCTCTTCTTCATCTTCAAGAATCCGCTTCAGCTTCGACTGAAATGGAGAGATCACTGGGGCAAAATTGTTACTATTGCTCGCTCTTGGCGTAAACTGCATCCATTCTCAGCCGAACTACATCAGAATCCACAACACTCACCATTGGATTGTGTTGTATGTCCAGAGGTATTCTAGCTGGAACGAAAATCAGTGCCTGCATCGTATAGACAACGAATATCGCACCCTCTGTATGGATCGGTTCATCTGAGAAAGTGTTGTCATCGTCAAGACTCTCCTCCACAGCGAGTAGAGATGATACCGGCTTAGCCACACTCTGTTCTCCGTTCATCGGTTATCAGTCGATCTCCAGCAGTGGATTCCAAAAATCAAAAAGAGCGGGTAGGCCAGTTGTAAAGCAACCATTTGCAGATCGACTGATAACAGGCACAGCCAGCCTTCTTCTACATTGTAAATCAAAACCAGCTCTTTATTGTCTAAATATGAGGAACAGATGTGTCTTCTCCAGTGGTATCTTGTCTGGAGGTAAGAAGCTATCGAGAGATATCTGAGAGGTGTTGGTCTGTACGGTATTGGTGATTAAATTACCTCTTCAATGTGCAGTCCCAATTCCTTCACAGTGTCAAAAAATAGATCGTGGTTCACACACAGACGTGCTCTCTGATTACACAGTATAAACACCGACCCCTCCTCTACCTATCTCGATGATCAACGTCGTGTCTCATCGATGCCATCATCGACTCCTCATGATAAAGTAGAGGTGACATTCACCTTTCGTGTAATCTGAGGGGTCAGAAATCGTCGAACTGTTTGGAGGAGTGGTACGACGGCGGTTCTGTAATAACTAGACGACATCAGGTGATGATGGAGACATGATGTGTGATGTCTCACACAATGTCTGATCCGACGATGAAATCAAAGTGATCTCCGTGCTTCTTGGATAGATCATCCATACTCTTCTCATCGCCCCATGTCAATTTGGTTGTGATGGGTCTCCCAGCATCTGTATCTAATCAGGTGACTCTGCGACGGTTCATCGTAGGCGAAGAAGAAGAACTCACCGTCGTCTTTAAAGTTCCGCGATAGATTGGCCTCTAAGAGCTCGATGGCATCTTCATCGTAATCGGTCAAGATGGGAGGTGATGATGAGAAGAGAGAAGCAGTCATGCCAACTAAACCTGAGTATGCATTTAGGTCTTGTGATCTCATAGGCGGCTCACCTTGCCCAGAGCCGACCTCCAATATCTTCTTCCCTCGAAAGAGGTTGGGATGTGTGTGCGATAGGTGACAGATGTATTGGCAGAGGATCTCACTGGCTGGCCACACGAGCTTACCCTCGGCTCCCAATGTATGTTGATTATCACGGCTGATGGAAGCATCTTAGAAGAAAGCATGAGTCGATAAATACCTCAGAACATCCAGTTGAAAGGATATGTCTTCAGTCACATGAAATCGGGTATCATCGTAACTGATCTTTTCAGATGGTATTCGAACAGTATACGTTTCGCCCAATCACCTATCGGTGAACAACCCTCCCGCAGCTAGATCATCGTGCATCTCCTGATCTCAGTTTCGTTATTTTGTGCTTCCCAACTGTTTGAAACACATCACATCACATCACCAAACAACCATGTCAACAGACCCAAAGTCACTTCCTCCTTCAACCAAATTCGTAGGCACATTTGACGTGAGAAATGCAGCGAAGAGGGGAAAGGTGATGTAGATACTGTACTCATGTGTTGATCAGATGGCATCAGATTCCAGATAAAATAAGACCTCAGGAGATCTCTTGCTTTCAGATCGACGCTGATGGGAAAATATCGGTCGGTGCTAAAGATCAGTTCGTGAGCATGCTCACACAATCCACTCCCTAACGTCATCAGAGAGTCTTCAGTAGCCCTCAATTGCCCATAGACCTCAACGTCGGTTTCGATCAATTTGTCCCAAAGAAAGATCAGACCGCCATCGATCCCATCTTAGAGACCATCGAGAAATCGAACATCGATGTGAGATCTCATCTTCTCCACGAATGTGACCAATTCTAACAGTTGAAACCGGTCCACTTTGTCTCTTTCCGCAACAACTTCAACAAGATCATGGAGACACCCTACAGCCGC
The DNA here is from genome assembly GCA_003024175.1 of Planoprotostelium fungivorum. NCBI lineage: Eukaryota > Evosea > Variosea > Cavosteliida > Cavosteliaceae > Planoprotostelium > Planoprotostelium fungivorum. The sequence goes on along the minus strand of MDYQ01000018.1, from coordinate 71,451 downwards.
AATGAATGGTCCATCGACATCGAGAAGAAAGAGAGTGAGTCAAAGTCATCTCACCCCACGTGATCACACTCATCAGACACCATCTTCTTCCACATCGTCCAAAAGCCAGACAGCACAGAACCTCAACAGCAGAAGTTCAGTTACTACGGATATCCTCTTTGTTTCTTCTCTTGTCTTTCTTCATCCTTGACCATCTCACCTACCGCTTTGAAGACGTCTGCACGGACACCAACAACAGTAAAAGTGTAGATCCTAACGTCCAATTCTGCTCGCTCGTGTCTCTCAACATGTCCGAACACAAGTGAGTTCATCATCTTTGACCCGATGATGTGTGTCGCGACATCATCTGAAAGATGACATTCTAAATGGATCATGAGTTGATGATGAACAGGATATTGTTGGCAGCTGAGATCGATTGTTACAGGAGTTCAACCAAGAGGAAAATGGAAGTGCCAGACGCAACAGACGGAGCCACAACTTCATCTACAACGAGTCAAGACGGTGGCGCGAAGACAGGTGACACCCTCTCTCGTCTCCTCTTCCTCACGTCTTCACGAACAGATCCACCCGAGAAGATCATCAGCCAATCGTCTTACATCGAGCTGAAGACATCCAAGACCATCGACAGCGAGAAGGTGAATCACACTTTTCTGAGGTACAAACTACTCAAATTCTGGATTCAATCACATTTGGCAGGTGATCCATCCACTCGAGTCGAAACGATGAACGACATCATCAGGTGTGCCCAACATCTTCTGTGGATTCCGTGATGATGAAGGGATGGTGAGATCTGTCAGAGACATACAAGTCGAAGACATTCCAAACCAAGTCCGTGGAAAATGGGTGAGAGAAGGAGGAGGGTCATCGCTGAGCGTGTGCAGAATCCGGCAGAGTGCGTCGCGTTCACTTATGGACTGTTGACGTGGTTGAGAGGACAAGTGAAGGAGGGAAGAGGATACACTCTCACCTTCTCTGAACCATACAGAGAAGTAAAATTGTCTATTAAAGAGTAAGGTTAACCATGTGCGACTCGATGATCAAGTGAAAATCTCTTTTATACTCTCAAAAATCAATTCCACGCTCATTGTGAAGAGGTTACACCCCTCCATGTTATAATCTCCATTCATTAGCTCAATGTATTACCTCTTCTTCCTCGGGTGGATTTTGCCGAGAATCGTTCGTTGTAGACCCCCGGAAAGATTTCGCACTGAATACGGAAGCCGACGGGCTCCTGTCTCGGTCGGGCCGAGGCAACAGCATCCAAATGGACACAACATAAATTCGACAGAGCTCGATCTAGCATGCACAGTATATTGAAGAGACAGAGATCATTCAAGAGAGTGTCGTTCTCTGAGCAACTGACCACCGATGCGATCTCGCTACCCAATCAGTATTCATTCGGACAGACGAGGAGGAGACGAACACAAACAGTGACAGGAGAACCAATGTTCTCCCTGTATACCGATTCTCAATTGAAGCGGTACCAATCGATGTGCACTTGGTTCATCATAGCCTGCCTCATTATGGCCGCCTTATCTGCTGGCGCTGAATTGGGAATCTCAACGACCCACACAAGTAGAAGCCTGGCCATTTTGTCGTGAAGAGGACAGACACATCACGGGCGATTTTCAAAGCAGCCCACCAATAAGGACATGAATGAACATATGTGTATATCAGATCGTCTCGTTGCATGATCCCTCCCTTACAATCATCGTCTCTCGGGCTCTCTCTCCTTTGAAAGAGTTGAGCCCAAAATCTTTCGGTCACGTGACACCGATCGTCTTGCCATAAACCATGGACATCACCTTCATCATCACCCGTTTCCACAAGATAGCAGCCGAAACAGTTCAAGAGATGTACAAGCTATTTATTCCTCTTCAGAAGAGGTGATCGCATGAGTACCAGCGTCGCTCTCTTCTTCAACTTGAGCTTCTTTGATTTCTCCTTCACCGTCTTCAACCCCATGGCAAATGCCTCCTTCACGTTGTTCCCCGTCTTTGCACTCGTTCGAACGTGGAATGAATATTTCACCTTCTTCAGATACTGTTCCGCCTGAAGAGAAGAGTCAGACACGAGATCCTATCGTGACGGTGAAGGTGATGGTGATGCACGACGACGTGATGATGAGTGTTCATCTGAGCCCACCTGAATGAAAGACAGACACTCGGGTCTCGCCTCCATGTCTTCTTTCGTCCCCACGACACCAATGATCGCCTTCGAAGAGTGCTTCCTGATTTCGGGTATCCACTGTCCACCGTCAATCGTCTCACGAGAGAGATCTCCACCTTATCCACGACATTTCGTATGGATGGAATGCTGTCGATCGAATAACAGATCAAGAAACAATCTGTGCCCGGGTAGTTCACTTTCCTGATGTTGGCAAATTCTTCCTGAACCACCTTTGAGTACTCGAACGGGTACGACACTCACCTGCCCGGCTGAATCCCACAGAATGAGATTGATCTCTTTTCCTTCGAATTTCTCGATCTTGCTCTGTCCAGGATCAGTATGATCCCATGCTATATTATCATAGTACGATAATGGAGACAAAAGACGTGTATCTCTTTCGCGTTGTAGATCGACGTCCTCACGTAATTGTCGAATATGGTCGGCAAGTACTCTGACGTAAGAAAAGCTCCGGAGGTATAGCTGACCAGCAGACTTGTCTTTCCCACCTGTCACGTGTCAATCTGACGTGACGTGACATCGACACTCACCGTTCCGTCTCCAACCAACATGATCTTGATACTCTCCTTCATTCCATCCAAGAGAGGGGAAGGTGTCGAATTCACTTCTCTCTCTTCTGATAGTGAATTTGGGACGGCGGGAGAAGATTGGGACAGGGACCGGGTGCCGACACCCCTGGGTAGGCTGTCGGAGCTGAGATTCATTCGTGGAGAATATTTAGGAAGATCTACAGTGGACGTCTTGGATGGAGATCGATTCCAATCTAAGACACTCTTCGAATGTCCCCGCGGCTCTTCCATGGTGCCCCTCGGACTCTTCTTGACCTCCGAGGACCGCGGAGATTCCGCGGATCTCGGAGATTCCGAGGGCTTCTGTGGTGACTTGGGAAGGCTTGGGACGGATTCCGGCTTGATGGAAGAACGAAGGATCTCCTTGCTGTTCTTCTTTCCAAGAGAGTCCCACGCTTTTCCCAGGGCCTGTCAAATTCAGCGTGAAAATCGAATGAAATTTCACCTCGAAAGTGATGCTGCTGTACATTGTGGCCCTCCTCTCCTTCCTGGGTGATCCAGTGTCTGTCGTTCGTTCAGTATAACGTGAATGGACGGAAAGATCAGCACACCCATCATGTCACTACCGTGTCCACCTTCAGTCTCGGTTGCCTTGGCATTCTTGTACAATTCTCTCAAATCAGTCACCACAAATAGATCCGTCACAGCCTCCCTGACCACGTTGTCTACCTCGAAGCTGTATTCCACTTTCTGACACTTTGCGACCTGAAATTTCGTCGGGATTTCACGATCTCGTGCGGAACGTACCTCTTCGAATGCGGAAGCGAGCATAGTCATCTTTGCGAAATTGACCATGTTGTTCTCCGTCCACGTCTTGTTACCGTCTTCGATGAAGGTTAGATCTGGAAAAGTCAGTGAAATGTCGACTCGTATCACGAGTGAGGTCACCCTTCAGTGTCACGGCTGTCACGTGTGAGTCGAGAGAAAATTCGATGAAATTTCACCGATGTAAGGGATGGCGGGGAGTTCGATGGTCTTCATCAGCCTTCGGTACTTCTTGAAATTTCCGACAGTTCCAACGATCTCGGATAATTCCGAGAATGAAGTCTGGAAGGATTTGGGTAGAGCCTAAAAATAGATTATGATGACATCATGTGACGTATCTCTCACGGCCCAGGTCTTCTTCATGATCTGAACACATCCCAAATTGAGCCCCATACAAACAGCAAAGAGAGACGCAAAATTTCTCAATTCGAGACAACTCTATGTCGCATAAGTTTTCCGTCGAATTTCCATCGTCTCGAGTTTTCCGTCAAATTTCGAGTTCACACACGGAACGTATCGAAATTTCGATTCGTCACCTGAGCTACGGAGATGAATTTCTTCATGACAGAGACTCTCTTTCTCAAACTGAAACAAGCCGTGATCTCCGTTGCCACCCAGTACGATACCTATGACGTCATCATCCGTCTACAACGAGCCACTCACCCTGTTGATGCGATCGATGGAATTCATCACGTTGGGTGAAACCTCCCTGGCGTTGGGTTGATTCCAAGCTTGGTGAGATAACTCCTTCGGTGTGATTTTCTTGAATAATTCAAAGTCGATGAGTGTCAATTGTTGAGCGATTGTAGATGAACGAACGTCAAAGACTGAGATGGTCGATTGTACGGGCTGTACGAGTGAGTACGTACGGTACGTCGGAAGATCTCACCGGAGAGATCTTGGGAATCTTGACCGAATATTCGAAATTTTCTTGGAAATGATCCGTGTCACCCTGGATGAGATCATGCTTGTACAATTTCTCGGCCCATTTTAAACCTTGATCTCTTGTACACTTGGTCTCCTCCATGATGAAAGAAATCAACTGAGTCCCTGTGGTCCGTCAGATGTGTCACGTGACATCTGACAGCGGCACCCGTAAAAGCTCGATTGTGATTTTCCCGCGTAAATTTGCAGTGGGGGAGGATCTCCGCTAACAGCGGCACCGGGTTGCAAATATTTGAAACTTTCTCCAGGGCAGCCGAGGCGTGACGTATCCCATCGGTCCTCCTCCGCTGAGAACCAATCATTCCCACGGATTCTCCACGAAATTTCGCTCACCACCATGCCGCATAGTTTGAGTATGATTTGCTTGATAACGTGCTCACTCCACTCCCTGACTCCATTGGTGGAAGAGGAAGCGTTCCAGTGTTGTACGATGAGAAGAACGAGGGACAATAGATCAGAGAACAAGACGAAGTCCTCTTCGAAATCGTAAAAGTGGATCTCGATCCATGTCTTTAGGACTCCGATGATTCTGTTAAAATGTCAATGGAGAAGAAATAAAAGGAATGACATGCAATTGAATGTCGAGAGAAGAGAATGAAACGATAGGAGAGTGAGATATCAATAATGAAAAAGGAAAGATACCAAGAAAGAAGAGTAGAAAAAAGAAAAAATCTTAAGAGAGAAGATAAAAATAAAAGATGGATACAAATAAAATACCTCAATTGGTTTGAACCTTCTACGGCCTGAACTTCTGGCGTAGTATTGTCTGAAATATTGCTTCGGTACATCTCTGTGATACGACTCAACAGCTCGTGGGCGGGTGGCTTACTGCTGTCCTTATACGAGGTGAAATACCGATACGTATACAGAAATTCCACGACGAAGGGGGGAGCTACCGGGGGGTGAGATGAGGAAATTTCGAGTGAATCTCACAGATCAGATCCTTCATGGCGGTGATGATCTTTCCAAAGCGGCGAGTAGTCAGGTTCTCGTACAGTTGATCGACGGTTCCCGCCAAGATGATCTGATTTGAAATTTGAGTCTCCCGCCCGAACGAGGTGGTCGAGACATGTCATCACCTCGTGAGAGTCTTTGATACCGACCAGCAGTTGACCTCCCTCTAATTGGGTCTCCATCTCTGTGTTCTCTTCATCGCTGGAGTCTTCTTCTGCTGCCGCAGTTGGGATGGTTGGACTGCGATGATTTCAATGCGATGAAGGGAGCACCATCGTGAGAGGTGTCACCTCTCTGGGGGAGGGTATGCCGACAAAGATGCCGCCAGAGATCGGACTTCCTCTTCGGTTCTGATGGCCGCTATCCTCTCCTTCTCCAACAGATCTATGTCGATGTCGGTGACGGTTCGGTAATGACGAGAAGATGGGCCCCCCTTTCACCTTCGAATCGTTGTTTGATTTCTTCATACTCGGGTCTCTCCCAGGAGACCAACATCGTCTCTGATTTCGATCTCTTGACTCCCTTCTGTTTCAACTCTGCTCCGTCGATTCCCTTGATGGTCAATACCTTCTTCTTTCGTATCACATCTCCACTCGATCGAGTGAGCATCACGGGTGCCTTGGGAGATAAAGGCGATACTACTATCGCTTTCCTCATTAGAACCGGTGAAGGACCCTTCGAAACTAATGTCCGAGCACGAGATCGCTGAACGACCGGTGACTTATCCAGTCGAATGGGAGTCGCAGACTCGAGGCTCTGGCTCTCGGTGGCTGACCCATCGTCCATGTTTTTCGAGTGAAAAACCGACGCAGCTGTGTTCAAAAAAATTGACAGCGCGTCAGAGTTGCATCTCGCTTCCACGCGAAGAACAGGACGAGGTTATTTATTTATAAAGACGAGCTCGCGTTGATTTTGTGCCATAACCGACGCAGGAGATCCTTTGGAATCCATAGGCGCACACTCTATCGGGCCGGATGTCCATCCCTTGTGACTCTCACCAAAGTCTTCCATTGGGTGGCAAGAGTCAGAAGAGATATAGACAGCGAGACACGCACTGCAGCTTTCGTGCGCCCGCTGTGCCCACCATTCATCCAAAAGGCAGAAGTCAAAGTGCAAACGTCGGTCTCGCGGGAGACTGCCAGAATCCCCGAAACGGCTTCTCTCATTTCGATTTATCCGGCTCCAACGAGTTTTCCCGCCTCGAATTCCTCTTCCACCCGCTTCGCCAGGAGGCATACTCCCTCTTCAGTTCTATAGATGTCTCTCATCGAGCCTCATCGTTCGATCGACCTCTTTTCGGTAGCACAACGGCTTGATTCAAGGCTGTCAGCAGCCTGGCACACCCGTGACAGATGCACGAGAATGAGTACTATCCTTGAGAGCTAATCCACTCGCGTGGTGGCAGGCATCAACGAGCACTCTTCATTCTCTCTCCTTCTTTCTCATCTCTCTGCACTCGAAATGCTTGTCCTTCTTCAAAGGTCGCTTCTTGTCCTCTTCCTCCGTTGAAATGCTCCCGGAACCAACTGAAGGTCGGAAAAACAAGTGAAAAAGATCGACCTTCCACGTGTGACCTCCTACAACGACAGAGAAAGAATGTGGTCGCACTTCTGAGCTCTGAGGCGCTTTTAGAAGGTGAGGACGAACCCCAATTGCCTCTTTGAGATGGTGTTGAGAGAAAGATTTTTTTCTGACGGCTTGTCAAGGAAGCAACGTAGAGAGGGACAGGCCAACCCCTTTTTGCACATATTTTCCGTGTGCTGTCTCTCACAAGTCACAACAAAGACAGACCAGTCAAGGTGCGTGCCATACTGTCAGGATAACCTCTATCTCTCCTGTGTGTGCTGCTGTATCCTCTCAGAGAGGGAGTTCTGCTTCCATCTCTAAAGAGATCCCTGATAGCAGTTTGTGATACGATGCGTCAGGACCTCATATAGACCTTCAATCGCTCATAGAAATAGAGAAGAAGGTCCTGACTCGTTTTTACAGGAAGCATGTCTGAGGATCACTACTATCAGAACCCAACATTTGCTGGAAAGCCCAACATGGATGAAAATCCACCCGCCCCTAGCTCTGAATGGGATCACCAACCGCATCATATTCTTCCTTTACCCAGTATGGCTCGACCAACCGAAGAGAATTACCACCCAACCGAATCTCAACAGAACCAATCTTCCGAATCACAGAGTCAGTACGATAATCCAACCGCTTCGAACAGAACCTCCTCTCCTCCAGACAATGGAGATTACTCTAGCCCTACAAAATCAGACTCTCCTCCTCCCGTCCTTCCTCTTGTAGGACAGAAGAGACCCGCTGAAGAAGACCCTCCCTCTGACAAAGAGTCTATTCCACCTGCTTCTGGGAGCCCCTCACATAAGTCCTCATCTTCATCTTTGAGCAGCAAGCAGGAGATCCAACCCTCTATCACTGATGACTCCAACAAGAAGCGAAGGGGAAACCTTCCCAAATCAGCCACAAACCTTCTCAAGGGATGGTTGTTCAATCACATTGTGAGATATCATCCTTCAACGATAGTGATTGATGTTCTCCATAGTTTCACCCCTATCCCACGGAAGAAGAGAAGGGAATTCTCTCCGTTCAAACTGGTCTCTCGCTGAATCAAATCTCTAACTGGTTCATCAATGCCAGAAGACGTATCCTGCAACCCATGGTGAGCCACTCTTTTCCATCCATGTCATCCTCTAACAACACATGCAGATCGAGTCTGCGAGAAGCAAGCAGATGGAAGCCGGTGGTGACGGTTCTCTGACTCTCAAGAACAAGGCACAGCAGCACGCCGCTCAGGCCGGAAAGGGATACAAAGAGCCTCCATCTCCTCCAAACCAAGAGCCCATGCGTCACTCTTCCTCTTTCCCTCTTCATCACGCCATCTCTGGCCCGTATCACCCACAGATGCACCCCGGATTCTCACACGGAATGCCTCCACAACAGATACCTGGACTCATGGGACCCATGTCTGGACACGGACAACCGATGTCTTCCGGCATGAGCCCTCACGGCATGGCCTCTCACCAGCTGATGGGTCTACATCACCCGATGGCGAATCCGTCCATGCCTCATTACTATGGAGGACACTCGTCACAGAACATGAGCTCAGGCTATCCTCTACCTCCTTCCGGTCCAGGAGGTTACGGCCAACACATGGCATCATCCAGGATGATGGGCGGTCCGTCCGATCATCACATGCAGCCCCACCATCAACCTGGAGGACACCACCAGCCGGGTCCACACCATCCATCTCAAGTTGCGAACATGCAGCAGATGCCGGGCATGCGTGATTACATCAAGACGGAGGGAGGACTGATGGGACACGGGGGACCTCCATCTTCCATGGGGAACTTGCCTGTGGCCATGCAGCAGACTCTTCAGAAAGTCGGCTACAACATGCCCAACAACGATCAACACTGAGAGACGCGACGCGAGGATAAATTTGTGATATGTTTTCGTCTTCTCTCTTCTCAACCAACTCGACTTCTTTTCGTCGTCTATTGCATCACGATGGTGACGTTGTCGAAGGCCAGAAATGGGTCACATTCGAATGAAACGTATCGTGATGTGCCATTTCAGAACCACGCACGATGGACTGGGAGAGAGCAGTCGAAAGGCTGGGGAGAAGAGAGACAAATCGTAATCAGGGACGACCCACCATCGTCGTAGAGAGACACACACCCGTGAAGCAAGTACACAGGCGAAACGAAGATATCGCACAGGAAGAAGATGTGGAGGTGTCTCACGATTTATTGAATAGCCTACAAGAACTCGAGAGATTGAAGAGGTAAAGCTGGCGTGCCGATATGGACGCCCGGAATTTATCACGATTGATCATTATATCAGCCGCAGAGATGAATTGGAAAAGCTTCAGAGAACGTTGAACGAGTACAGAGGTCTGGCTTCGGAATTACAAGCTCTACAAAATCAGCGACCAGCACAGATTGAATCATCATCCAAACGTGTGATGGGAGGTTTCGAACCCAAACCAGATCATCCCATCAAGATCATGAACAGAGGAGGAGATCATTCCCGAAATCATCAACCTACGCCGGAAGATAGAAATAGACCCCCCTTCGGTGAGTCCATCATCTGCTCCCTCCCTCCTGATTCTCCAAAGAAGGTTATGCAGGACAGAAGAAAAAGACAGCCGACAAGAGAGCTACAGATGAACATAACATCTTAGAACTCCTCAAAGCTCTCCAGGAAGAGGCGGCTCTCATTCAACCCCCCGTCCCTCAGTACAGAGACGTAGACAACTACGTCGACTACGATGAGGTGACGTGATGTGAACAGACTCGAATTCTCATGATCATCCCAGCCATCTAGGCCAAATATCGTGGTTCGAAACAATTCGAAGAATGTTCAGTATGATCTAGGGTCGGATGAGATCACTGAGTCAGAGGGGTCAGAAGAAGAGGGTCAACGTCGTTACCATCGCAACCCTCCCAAACAGAACCAACAACCGAGGTACGTACCGTTACGTTGCGATATCATGAGTGATGTCACGGTAGAGGTCAAGCGTTACCCCACGGCAAGGGAAAGAAGAAGAGGAAGGAGGAGAGACAAGACATTCAGAAGAAAAATAATCAACAGAAGAACAAGAGACAGTCTCCCAACCAAGAGGCATCGAAGAGGAACGAGAGGTGCGTCTGATCGTTGTAGATGAGACGATACGGCTCGTTGTAGAGAATGAAAGTGATGAATAATCCAGCAGATATCCGTCGAGCGTGGAAGAAGAAGAGGAGAACAATAGAAACAGTGGAAGTTACAACGAAGACTTGAAAGCCATTCTATCTTACATGAGAATGCAAACCGAACAGATTTCCACCATTCAAGTGAGTCACCGTAGTCGACAAAAGCGATCTGTCGACACAGTCCAGACGGAATTGAGACAGCTGAAGAGTGACGTCGCACGTTCTTCAGAACAGACCTCTGCACCTAAGAACCAGAATCGTAACGCGAGCTTGAATCCAGCCAAGCCGAATCTACAACGCAACGATTCCTCCAGCGGATCTGAATCTGAAATTGAAGAGTTTTCAGACTCTGAGTACAGAGCTTGGAAGGTAAGCGTCTCTCATTTCTGCATACGATGAAAAATGATGAAACTGATTGTAGAAGGAGGGAAAATTGCAATTCATCAATAACGTTCAAGTCAGAGGCGATCAACCCAGCTACCCCTACACACAGGTATCACCAGTCACGTGATCGATTTGACACTGACAGGTGTCACTCGGAGTCTCTGACGACAGAGAAGACACAGACCAGATGAGATTATCCGAGAGGTACCGTCTACAACTCCGCAAGGCTCAGCAAGAGGCCAGCAGGTGATACGAACCCCACCCATTGTAATCAACGTCGACAGCCTGGGCGTCGACAGCCGACAGAATCGATCTCCAGCAGCTCCCAAGCATTTTTCACCCCGCTACATCGAAGAGAGCAGTGATGAGGGTGACAAAGCCTCCCAAGACATGGTGGACCCTGACTCAGAGGTGAAGCATCTCCACTTTCCCGAGATTCAACTCGAGAAGGAAGACGATTCGGAAGTGGAAGAAGCGTTAGATGGACTGAGTCCTGAGTACGTGTCACAATTGACGAAAGAGGAGAAACAAAAGTACGTCAGATTCGCACAGCAGGTGAAAGAAGAAGAGGCGGGAGAGCAGATCGTCACGGTGAGAGATGTCTCGTTGTAGATGGATGACGTGAGAAGGAGGAAGACACCGTGGGCTTGACTGACGTCATCGGAGGGTGAGAGTCTCATTCCAATGAAACTCAATGTGACAGCGGAGACTCCGATCACGTGATCTCAGAACCGGAAGAATTCTTGAATTTTCTCGGTTCCGAAATCGCCTCAGCCTTCTCTCCTTTTCTCCTCCATCCATCCGATGGTCTCTTCTTACTCAACGCTCTACAACTGTTGCAGAAGATCAAGTCACACGACTTAGAAGATGAGTTCATGAGGCACTTTGAACAGTGGACGAAAGAGAGGGTGAAGTAAACGCATTTGGTGTGGATCTGACGATCTACAACCAGACGACCCGCAGTACTGCGGAACAATCTACGGAAGAATCCACGCTGACGCGTGGAGGTGCGGTAACTGACGTGAATGCGGAGGAGAACAGACAGGAAGAGGTGATCACGTGACCGATGACGTTTGATGACGTGGCAGCAGGAAGAGGAGGCGACCGAATTGTCATCGGAATACACGGACGAATTCTTCGCCAAGCAGGTATCTACAACGAGCCAAGAGACGTCATTGACTCGTTGTAGATCATCACGAAGAGGTTGGATCTGTTGATACTCGATTTCTTGGAGGGTAACCCAAGCCGGAAATTTACCTCGGAGAATCTAAAGACCATGGAGAAGTACACCATCGGTCAGTCGTCTCATTCTAATGAAACCTCACCCTCTGCAGAATCCATCACAAACCGAACGCAGCTCATGGACGATGAGTTGGCAGAGTCCATTCACATCATGATCCACTCTTACTTGGACAAAGACATTCAAGTCTACAAGGAAAACTTGATCTCGTCCGTGTCAGATCTCCTCTACGATGAGATGATCTTCTCCAAAGTCATACAAAAGGTGAAAGAGGGAAGAGAGGAAGACTGAAGGTATCAGGTGGACAGGAGCTACTTGGAAGAGATCAAAGACCTGCAGACGGAAGAGGGCATCCTCTTAAAGGTGATGATGAACCATCATCAGCGACGTTCATCGTGCAATGAGACTGAGAGACGACAGCAACGTCAAGATGATATCATCAAGTTGAAGCAAGAGCGTAATCAGAGGTTGAGCAGCATCCAAGAGCCTCTCGTAAAGACTGCACCCATCGACAGCGTGAGATGCATCTCCTTCACCATCATACGATCTGATCTCCATCATCAGACACCCGACATCGCCAAGACAGCCGAGTCCCTCTTAGAGCTCGCATCCCAATCTCAAGGTCGTCCTCTCCTCACATCCGCTTTTGCAAAGTATTTTACAAAGTGAGATGGACATCTTCCAACTCATACAGAAGATGACCCATGCAGTCCACGTCACTTTGATACGAGCAGCGTGGGGAGCGCGGACGAAGCAATGTCTACGGGTGCCATCAGTGGCTCACCTGCTGTGGTGAGAATGAGGGTGTATGAGATAACTGAACTCTTAATCAGGAGCTCGCATCACCTGCCATCACATCCGAGAACCCCGAGACGACCAACACCAACATCGATGAGAAGACCTTTGCAGCTGCAGGTCATTCAGCTCATCTGATATGATATCGCTCGACATCTCACATCTTCCATCCTCCTCTTAATCATCTCACCCATTTTCACATCTTCCATCTTCCTTCACATCTCCATCTTCTTCACATCTCCATCTTGCATCTTGCATCTTCCATGTTGCCTGACGTCACTGAATCAAATCAGTCGCCGGTTTCGGTTTCAGCCCTGAGCAGCTTCGCCACCTTCGCGAGCAATTTGTGAAAGAGCAGGAAGATCTAAATAGGATGTCAGATCCGACAGATCCAGCCCAAGACCTTCCCCCCGACCAGGTCACTCCCACACCAGATCAGACACAACCACACCCAGACGTCCCCACCCAGGTATCTCTTTGATCTCACGACACCTTCGTATCCTCTATCATCATGCGTGCGACACCTCTCATGCGACCTCCAGAACGAAGACAAGTTCATAGAGGCAATTATATCGGACGACACCATCGCACAAACCGCACCAGGAGAAGAGGAGAAGGTCATAGAGAATGGTATTTTAATAGAATAGAGCCTGTCGAGATACGACTGAGTGATATTTGTCTTCCCCAGATCCACAGGATCTATGAGATTCCTCTAAAGGTTGTCGTGCGAACCTGACGTCGCGCTCCGCAGCACTGGTGAACAGGGATCGTAAATTTCACAGAGAAGCAAAGGCGAAGGGAAGACAGCATCCGAGCCCAATTGGTCTTTCCATTTCCAGTTTGCATCTTCCGAGACATCCACACACTGGAAGGGTTCAGCAGACGCAGACGTCCAAAAGTGAGTTCGATTTGACACCCTCCTCCTGGTGCAGGCACTCGAGTTGCCTCTTCTGAAGATCAGACACTCACGCCACGACAGAATGAACACAAGAGAGACACAAGACATCACCTTCCCCACAGACACTCCGCCTCAGGTCGGCAGGAAGAGGAAGTCCAGCAATCATAGACTTCCCAAGCACATCATCAACGCGAGACACCTGGAGAAGAAGAGAAGGAGACAGACGACATACTCAGCCATCGACAGCTGGGTCGAGGGAGGAAAACTCGAGCATCGACTCCTCAGAGAGTACTTCGATTGCATCAAAGACCTCGTCGGTCTGATGGGCTACCGCTACAAGAAACATCTCCTCCTCCCCACTCTCATTTACACCGATCGCTTCATCAAGAGGGAGGGCTCCATCCCCGCTTCCAGTCTCTTTCGCCTCCTCCTCACATCAGCAATGGTCACCATCAAGTTCTGGGAGGACTGGGGGATAGACAGTGCCATCGTATCGGAAGTCACCAACATTCCCAAAGACGATCTGTCCGCATGGGAAAGACGATTCCTGGCCGCCATCGATTACTCCCTCTTCATTTCAGACGAACATGTCGAGAGATTCCAAGCGGCACACTCGAAGATCGCGGGAGACAGTGCATGAGGACGACCGACAGTTTGTTCTATCGGTCACCTCTGAAGAAAGAGCTTCTGACGATGTCTTCGGTAGAAGTATAAAAGAACTGTATATACTAGAACGTCTTTATTTCTCCTCTTGGACGTGTGGCATGTTCTGATACTGTGCCGTGAAGTGATAGAAGAGAGGATAGTTCAACAGGTTGAGGTAGTCGTCTGTTCATCATCAGTTACGACCGGGCACGTTGTAGACGTAGAATCGTGATACCATCATTTCACAAGATATCGGACCATCTCGACAAAATGATACGAATGACTCTCACATGAGTACAGATCGGCGTATCTCATGACTTGGCTGGCGAACCAAGTGTTCTTCGATCCGCTCGAGAAGAGAGATCCAAAGTAAGAGTTGTACGAGTGATCGATCCTCTCTACGACGACCTTCTTGTGCTTCCTGATGTCTGTCGTGTCCTGTGACGCTGTCAGCGTCCCGTCTTTACTCGAACGTGTCTCACGGGGGGTTGCGTGTCTTCTGATGTGAGATTACGGAAGACTTCTGCTTTCATCCATTCCAACTTTCTCAATTGTTGGACGAGTGCGGTACACTCTTGCTGAGACAGGGTGAGTGGAGATATGGATACGTACTGTACGCACCCACACGTTGAGCTCCTTCTCTAATTCGGGGATGACGAGGAGTGTCCTCCAAGCGTGGATTTTCTTCGATTTTATGATGTCGGCGTAGATGTGGTCACCGACGTACAAGACTGATACTTCGGTGAGATTTCATCGAGATTTCATCTCACCTTCGTTGCCCTTGATGCCCGTGAGGCTGTTGAATAAACCAATTGATCCACCCTGGTACACGTGGCCCTGGTTGAATTTCTCGATCTTCGAAATCTACAACGAGGTTAAAAACGAATTTTCATCGAGATTTACCATGAGATTTCCCGTTATGATGTCGACTTCACGAAGAGTGGTACCCTGCGAGAAGAAACTCGGTTTTCCCGCGCTCACAATGATGACAGCTGTACAGGTTAATATCGATCGATAGGTGATCACAATCACTCACTGAAGAAATCTCTCCACGATTTGTTGAGCGACACCTGTCGTTTCATCAGAATGAGACGATCTACAACGAGATTCTCACTCCGTCACCGTGTCCCTCCAGCAGATAAGACATGACGGCGTGAGTGTAATAGAATTCAGAATTGGTCAGAAGAAAAGCCTTGATTCCCGCCTTCTGCAGGCGATCGAGCAGAACGGCAGTGTCGGGTGTCCTCTTGATGTACCTGTCTTACGTCAGAATTTTCTTCGAAAATCGACTGAAGATTCCATCACTTTTCCTTGTCAGCCAGTGTCCTCTCCTTGAGTAAACCGGTGAGGTGAACGTGGTCCATGGCCAATCTGACGTCCTGGAACAAATTCGTGATGGTGGGACCAGATCCTATCAGATCCATCAGATGCAGATTTCTTCGCTGTCTCTTCACCCTCGAAGGAAACGTCCTCTCTGGACTGTCTCAATAGGCGTTTCTCGTCTCGATTGAAAAAATAGTCGATCAAGTTGGCATATAGACAAGCTTCGGGGAGGTTGAACAAAGTGGGTAATGGCCAGTAACTACGCAAGAATAAGGGAATCTTGTCGTGTGGCGAAGATGATCACAGATGATCACAGATGATGTGAGATCATGATGCAGTGATGAGATGGAAGAGAGATTACCGTTTTTCAATGTCTTGGGTGGGAACGGTGAAAGAAGGGTATAGTTCGGATATCTCTTGCTTGGTCAGTGTTCGCCTCCCATGAAGGCATCGAACGATACTTCCAAAGGAATCAACCTATTTAATTCATTCAGACGATGCACTCCATCATGGTGGGATGGATCATTACCTTGATGAGGTGACCCAAGACTTTATCGAAATAGATTCCTCTGTAAGACGTGAGGATTATGTTGTCGATCACAGATGAAGATGAGATGGAAATGGAATGGGGGACGCACCTGACGGGGAATTCTGGGTCGTAAGACATGGAAGACAGCTGGTGTGGATAACCCATCTTGATTAGCTGCTCCGTGATGAGATCGTAGGTCAGACTCTCGTAGGCGGGGGAGTTGTAAGAGGCCAACGTGTAATCCATGTCAACTGTGAGGGTGAGTTTCATCCAGAGGATGGATTCTCACATCCGATCCATTTGATCTTGTCCAGCCTCAAATCACGATTCACGAAGATACGACTGTTTAGAGGTGAAAAGAGTCAAGGGAATAATAAGGGCTATGCGACATGACGTCATCCGATGGAAAGATGACTGAAAATTTGAACGATAAGAAAGGATATCTCTCTTGTAGGTAGAGGTAGAGGGCGACGGTTTGTCTAAGAACTTTTGGATGGATGGACTATCCGGTGCAAAGTTGTCTAATGGAGTGTGAGATCTAAGGTTTTGTGAGAGGATAACTCACCTTGTAAGTCTCTCGAGCCTCTCTTGTGTTGCATGTTGGCGTGCGGGAGCGTTTCTGAATTTTCGTTCTGTAATGGCTCATTCGTCACACAAATCCAAAAAGAATTACAAACGAGAATCGGGATTTTTCGGACGAGATCGATCAGCAGACAACACGATGGAATATCCTCTTAACCCTTAATCAACTCAAGTGCATCTCCTAGACCAGATTTCAAAATCTGTTGCACATGCAACACACATTGTTTAAAAAAAAACAGAGTCACATCTCTTTATTTGCTTTTCTTGTTAACAGTTCAAACACCTCCACCAAAGTGTGCTGTCCATTGTGAACTAAAATGATGTGCACATCATTTCAGAAAAGAGCAACCACCTAAGATACATCATCCAGAGGTGATGCCATCAATATTCCCTTATGATAATGGTGGTGTTTTTACTTGAGGGGTTGAAGAAGATGAAATCATCTGATTTGTGATTAACACAGTAAGAGAACATCAAGTAAAAAATGGTCTGAAAAAACAATAAACAAAGAAGAGAGACAGAAGAGAGATGTCATTGTATCATAATGAGGCTTCCCATAAAAGCGCAAATGCCAAAATAGGAGAAAAGTCAGACATGAAATGACTAAGTGACTTGTGGATGATGTGCAGTTCCGAGTCAGATTGATGTATGCTGGGGTTTCTGACCCCAACTTGCCCCAGTGGTGAAATGGCTGATACGCACATCATCATAAGTCATTGATCACAGTACATGAACTTAATGTTGTTTGATGTAACCTTACATCATTTTCAGGTTGCATGATCCTATCACAAATCTATATGTTCTCATTTTATCATTGCCATTCTGCTTTGTACAAACTCTTTCAAACAAATATTTTGTTGTAATCCCTGCACTTCTTATTTTGGGGAGTGCTTTTGGCACTTTCTGACTTGGTGAGCTTACGGTGGACACACAACCCAGTTGGAGATTTCAAACTATAGGATCGAACTGCCTTGCCCTATCATAGAACATGCAATTGGAAATAGAGAGATCATTTATTGGTTGTCTCACATCATCATAGACATACAATCCATCTTGCATTAAGCCAAGACCCACTTCCCATCATTGGTGGGGCCGCTGACAACATAGTCCAGAAATTTGAGCTTACCGTCTCCATTGGTGGAGAAGGAGTAAGAGTTTCCTACTCCATTGATCTGGTACTGCTTTGATCCCAAGCTCTTGATGATGAATGTGATTCGAGACTTGTCACCAGTTCCAGAGCTGGCACAGTGTACCTATAGACATCGTCAGTGACACGATCATCATGATGATGACTCACACTCTCTCCCTTGTTGGCGTACCAAGAATCGATGAACCATCCCTTCTTTGTGCTAATCCCAAGGGTGTACTGCTCGTCAACACCGTTGTTGGCAATCTACAACAAGTCATTCCTCTGTCTACAACGCCACGACTCACTGTGAAGACTTGTCCTTCTTTTCCTGCGCAGGGAGCAAGGGTGAGCTCGCCGCCGTCAAACCAAGTGTTGGCAGTGACACAGTTTCCACTGCTAACTTGTCTGATCTGTACCTGCTTGCCAAAGAGGGTCTTGTCCTTGGGTGTCACGGGGATGTTGGGATGGGCGATGCTGTTCTGAGAATGTTCAGGGAAATTTCCCAGAACGTTCGACTCACAAGGATACCTCCGGTACCTCCGGCTCTGTTTCTGGCCCAGAGGACGTAACCGTTCAGACCGAACGTGATGTCCCATTGGCTGACAACGTCAATCTACAACGTTGTAGATGGTGGCTCACTTCTTGACGATCCAGTAGTCCTGCTTGGTCTTTGAGTCTGTTCCGTAACCGACGATGGTCATGGCGTGTCCTCCTTCACCCTGGGTGGTGGCCCATTTGTCATCGATGTACACTCCACCTGCAACAGTCACCTGACGTTTTGGCGGGAACAGCCTCACCGCTGTACCCTCCGAACCAAGAGGCCAGGGTGATACCCATGTAGACGGGTCCGTACTCGAGGGCCTTCACGATGGCATCCTCGCTACCTGCTCCTCGTCACTCGTCTACAACGTTGTAGATGCTCACCCTTCGCTCTGACGATCGTGTTGGGTGCATTGGGTGCGATGGTGACTTCACTCTTGGTCTAAAAGAATTGAATATCATTTTTCAGACATCTTTGGCTCACCGTGAGACATCTGGCGCCCGAGTTAGAGTCCTTGGCTTGGAAGGGATCGACTTGGTTGCTGTAAGCCTGTCCTCCGTTCTTCTGAACCCAACCCCAGGCGTCACCGTTGTTACCACCTCCACATCCTCCCTGCTTGGAGCAGGCAGTGATCTGTCTCCATCAGACGTGGCTCGTTGTAGACGGACACCCACCTGTTGCTCGGACAATACGGGGGCAGTTCGGTTGTAGTTGATGGCCCAGGCAGATTCCAACTGGTAGAATCAGTGTGGGTTTCATTTCGTTGAAACTCACAGCGGAAGTAGAAGCGAAAGACCAGCAGGTACCGCAAGAGGCTTGGTTTCTCACGGCTCCAACTACGTTTCCCTTCTTACGCCAATCAAAGGCGGGTGTGTACTCGTAACTGAAATTTCATTGACATCTCATCGAAATCTCCCGATCTCACCCCTTGGCAGAACAGCCGACGGTGGAGTAGACAGAGACGACAGAGTCATCAGTGTTACCGCAAGTGGAGTTGTCACCACAAAAGTTGTTGCATCGAGCGGTGGGTAGAGCTTTGTTCGTGGCTGTCTCCATTCAGAACGTGCGTCTATGGATGTCAGACTCACTGTAGCTGTTGGCACACAGACACCAGACCTTGGAGATACCCATGTAAGAGTAACCCTGCTGAGCGCAGTAGTTGATGCAGCCGGGGACGTTGCTGATGGTGAGTCCAGTTCTCCACTGCAGATCGGACTTTGCGAGACAAGCGTTGTTCTTGCAGGCTGGTTCTGTGGAACCGTTAGTGGTGGAGATCTCCCGGAAAACTCACGGGAAATGCATTTCTCCACGTTGTAGATGAGGTACTTGTTCTGTCCACCGCAGGACTGAGCTTGGTTGCCGGGGCACTTGCTGGTGCACTGGTTCGAGTCGTTTTCTCCAAAATTCCAGTCACAGACGCAAGTTGAACCGTTCACGAGACCTATCACCCTTTCAGAACGGTCTCGTTGTAGATGGACTCACCGGCGTAGCTGTATCCCTTGTTGATGCAAAATTGCGCGCACTTCTCCACGGTCATGGCCTTGTCGTCGGTGTACTTGGCTCCTATGACGTGTCAGTGGCGTCATCACTCGTCATCGTTCCCACCAGTCAGAATGGGCTCGTTGGGATCTGAGTTGGTGCAACCCTTCAAGGTGAAGCACTGTCCATCGGCGGCTCTCTTGTTCCTGTCGTCTCATCAGCTGATGTTCCCCGCCGAAATTGGAATACCTTCTTTCGAGAGAGAAAGGCTCGTTGCATGGTGCACATTGGTGCATGGTGCAGCCGTCCCAGACTCTTCCGCACTTGTGAGCACAGTTGGTGTCGGGCTTGGGGTGGCAGGTGGTGCTGTAAGGCATGAGACCGGGGTAGTTTCCTCTCGGATCGAAGACGCAGTGGAAGATGGTACCGATGGAACCACCGCAATCTTGCTGGGCGCATCCGACCGATGTCGTGTTCTGCCATACCATGGCGGTGTAGTTCTTGGCCTCTCGGATGGTGTCAAGGTTCCAGGAGAAGACTCTGGACTCGTGGGACCAACCCTCGACGGCCTGTATAGAATGTCAATGATTGGATCGTGTCAATGGGAGAGGTGGTATGGAGAGGGAGCTCACGTGGGAGAAGGTGACGTCGGCATTGCCATGAGTAGCCCATAAGGTTTCGGTGCGTAAGAATCTAAATCATACGTGTGAGTCTGTGAAGAGAGCGGGAGATGATGGAGAGATGCATACCTATTGGAAGGGTTGTGAGCTACGACACATTTGGCTGCCCAATCGGCGGCTCTAGTTGCCAGTTCTTCATCCCAGCTGAGAGGGGCGAGAGAAGGGGAAGCAGGTGGGTAGACAGAAGCTCTCACTTGGTTGATGGAGTCGAGCACTTGTCTCTACACCAGACATTAGAATCACGATCCGATGTAGAAGATGAATCACCTGCTCCTGTCCGGAGAGAGCAGCCGCCGCGACCGCAAACAGGGCGAAGACACACAAGGATCTCATGTTCGATGTGGTCTTTTGAAGGAATGGAGACAGGCTGACACAAACCAAACAAACACCTTAGAGAAACTTCTGACGCCCTTTTCAAGGCTTTTGCTCGCGTTTGCTGGCGTGAGGACAGGCATTCATGCCAACCCTTGTCTATGGCCTCTGAATGAGCGGAGGAGAGTTATTGAACCACAGCTTCCCTGATGGTTTTGCATCCAAACGAGCCATTTGAGAGGCAATCTGGCCGGTCGAAACATCTTGACAGGTGACAGCGACAACTCCCACTTAGACCTATTTATTCTTTTCGGGCACCATTACAAACATGCGAGTGTTCATCTTCTTCGTCCTCTGTTTCGCCGCCGCTGCCGCTCTCTCCGGTGAGAAGGCGATTGTTCGAAGGTGAGACTGATCGTGTTGAAACAGATGCGGAGTTGGATCTCGCATTCCAGAGATGGGCCACCACTTATGGATATCAAGGAGACATGGTGAAGGGTAGAGTTGCCTTCGCCGAGAACATCGAGAACATGATGGGAGCCCACCCACACACTGATGGTGAAATGTGATTCTTTACGGCTCGGGCTGATATGAATGGCAGTCGACATCGGTCCTCTCTCCGCCATTTCCTTCGAGGAATTGAAGCGTCACTGGATGGGTGCTGACCTCTCTCAACCCGCCAAACCTGTGGCCATCGGTGCTGTCTATTAAATAAACTCTGCATGTGATAATGAGTCGTTAAACATTCCGTGGATTATCTATGTCTTCCAGAGGAACATGAGAGATGATTCTCATTCGCTGGTACTGTTGATCAATTGTGACCCATCATCATAGAAGGCATGCGAACCCATCTAGGGATTGGTCAATGGGGTGCACAGTGTGCTTACGATCGTTGCATCATGGCTTCTCGCCAGTCCAATGCATACAAATCAACCATCTCTCGGACCTTTTATTCCCTACGTCGTCTCTTCCAAGCAGTGAGTGTCGTAACTCTGTTGTCCTCTTCCGTCTCGTATTCAAACATCCATCTCCCGATGACTCTGTCCACCATCGACCTCTCGTAAAAGTTTTCCCCCGCTTGCACTTCAGCCAACAGCCGGTAGTGTGACGTCAGATATTTTCCCAACACCAACTCGTGATAGAAGGTGTTCTTCGACTGCTCGTGTCAGTTTCAAACTCTGTGGGTTGGTCTCACCATCGTAGGGTTACGCAGTGGTTTGTTCGTGCAAGACAGAAAGATGTCCGCGGCTCTCTTGTCTATACCCTCTCCACCAAAGATGAAGATGTAGTCCACCGGTGCCTGATGTAGCGGCGTGTTATCAAAGGATAATTTCGGGGCGAGGGACCTGAGAGGGTGAGTCGTGGCGGGTTGTAGACGCCCACCCCAATTTAGCGCATTTCTGTGTGTCATTGAGGACGCTCTTGGTGGCTGGCATGAGTAAGATTCGATTCGGAATTTCGAGGGGAACTAGCGCCGTCTTCTGGTTGTCCTCGAATCTGCGAAATGCGATGCGATTGTAGCCCTGGAAGATCTCGTCTTGGATGTTGATGGTGTACAACGTTTCACATTCGGCAGGGAGGAGCCACGATGACCAAGGTGTCGTGGACATGCAGCTGTGAGAGTGTGAGGTCTCATCATCGTGATTCAAAGCGTGTGAGAAATGGAAAAAGAGATCATTGAGATGATGTGATGATGAGATGATGTGCTGGTGAGATGATGATATGATGGTGAGATGATCAACGAGATGATGATGAGAAGAGATGATGTGATGATGATCAACGAGATGATGATGAGAAGAGATGATGTGATGATGATCAACGAGATGATGATGAATGGATGAGTGGATGATTACGTACTTCATGTTATCCCTCATCGTTGGTCGTACATTGTGATGAAAGAAAGAGTAATACGTACTGTGTCGGTATACTCTGTGACACATCGAGCTGATCCCTGCAAGACTTGAGCTCCCATCTCAATACGACACATCACCTGAAGAAGAGTAGAGGAGTAGAATGGAGATGATGACGTAAGCTCTCCACGGAAAGATGAATCTTTGTTCTCTGTACACGATCTCTCCGTTCTCTGAACGGTCCGATAAATAAGCGGTATTTGTCCCAAAGTCGACTCACCCATGGTGTAGTGTGTGTTCTTTGTAGCGGTGATGGCCTTCACGAGGCCTCCGTGTCTTCTCGTCAGCTTGACTTTCTTACCGATTGTGCTGTCGTGACTGTGTGTCGACATTTTAGACGGGTCGATGTTTATGGGAGGTAACCCGTCCGTCACCAATTCCACGTCTTTTCTTGGTCACGTGACCGAAATTTCGTGAGAATTCCACTCACCCTCTTTGTCGACAGCGACGGGTGGTGGTGTGTAGAAGGAAGCTTGTGCGATCCAAAAGAAGAAGATGCTGGTGTAAAGACACAATATGGGATAGAGGAAGTACATGTACCTCTCTTGCCTCTTCGTCAACATCTGAAGGACAAGATCAACATGAGAAGTTGATGACTCTCTCACCTGCAGATAGAAGAAGGTGACGCCGTACGGAAAAGCGTAAATGTGCTGGCGAACAGTCACTGTTACACCCAGGATACCACCGATGAAAATGAGAATATTATTCTCTCTGATCAATGCCTCGATGTAGATGAATGGACTGTCGGGCCTTCGGACTCCCAAATGATCCGACACGCTGTCGACGTGAGAGATTTCCGAGAAAATTCGGTTACCTGAGGATGTTGTGGAGGAAGGAATTGAGAGGGGTGAAGGTGAATTTGCCGTACCAAGCTGTATCTACGGCTGAGAATAATCCGGTCATCACGATGATGGACGCGATCGCGTACAACATCATCACTGATCTTGTCAGCATCACGATCGACGATGCAAGATGATGTGTTCGTCATCACGACAAACTCACCGATTTTGATCGGTGTCTTCTTTTCTTCAAAGGTAAAGATGAGATGCATCATGATGATGGCAAAGATGGGAAGATAATTCAGCCTCAGAAATGCCGTGAACGTCTAAAAATATTTGAACTATACTCCATCACAAAGGCTCACCGACAAGAAGATCAAGAGGAAGATCTGATCGTTCATCCAAAATGAGAAGACGAAGAGATTGAGGATGGCGATGAAGGCATCTAATGAGAGGCGATTGAGATAGAGGATGACCGTGTGGTTAAATAGAACGAGTAGTAGGGTGGTGATGCCAACGATCTCGCCGAATTTTTTTCGTACCGCTCCGTGAAAAAAATAGAGAGCGTAACTACCAAAGACGCCTAATGTGAAACGGATGAGATAGAAAGTTCCAAATTTTGGGATGCCCAGAGTCTGAAGACATCAGAGACGAACGAGAGAGGGTGATCGCGGAGGATCGTGATGATCACCTGGAAGATCTTGCCGACGATGGAGAGGATCAATGGGAGGAGGGGTGATTTGAGAGAGTATTCTCTACTCCACTCCCAAGATTGTATGCCTTTGCCGTATAATAGATAGTGAAGAGGCTCCCACACCTGCCAGGCCACGTGTCAGAGATGTTATGTGGAGATCGGTGACGATGCATTCCAGATGAGAGGATAACATTGGAGTCCACTCACGTCGTTACCTTCACTGGCATCGGCGCTGTATTCTGTAAAGAAGCATGATATGAACTGAACGAATATACACAGAGTGAGTAGAAATCGTGGATATGTGAAGAATGCAGGGTCAGATTGTCGTGACCCTGCGCTTGCAGTGTGCATCCTTGCTGCAATCTGATCAGGGGGGCTCATGTATTACAATGACTGAATTCTGCGAAATGGACGCAAATTGTAGGCACCCTTGACTCGATAGCTCTTCATGATTTGATCGAAGACACTGCGAACGTTCGTTTATTCATAGATTGCTGCGATTGCTGCGTGAGTATCTTCAAATGTTTACTTCTTCTTCTCTGCGACATCGTCAGATCAACATACAGATCTATCAATCGAAAGTGATTCACCTTTCTTCTCAAGTGACTCCAGTTTCTCTACTCTTTGGCTCACTTTTTCGAAATACCCCGTCGTCTCATTTTGTCTGAGATCGATTCTCATCAGACTCTCGTTGATGCGATCGACTCCTTCGTTCACTTTCTCGAACGTCTTCTCTTGATTCTGAATTGATATCAGAATGAGATGGCCTCTCTACGTATACACTGCACCTGATGGATCTGTTCAATGCGACCAACGAGGTAAGCTGTGAGCAAGAAATTGACGCCCACACCGATTTTGAAGAGAGCAGCCATGATGTTGAAGTCTTGCGTGTGTTGCTGGTCACGTGAAACGAAATTTGAATCGAAAACGAAATCCACAACAGAATAAAAATCTATGTGACCCTTTATCACTTTTCGAGAGTTACAGTGTCTTTCACCAGATTATCAGAGCTCGTCAAGAATCTGTTCAAATTCTTCAGCTTCTGATGTGTTGTGATGTGATATGATCGTCTGATTAGGTCATTCATCACCTGATAGACAATTTCGAGGAAGAAGCGTCTAAGAGAGCGTAGCCCCAGTCCACCACTCTCCTCAGAGACCAATCGGGTGTGACGGGGGGGAAGCCGATGGTGCCTTCTCTGTTGCCACCGACACCGTTGACGATATATACCGGTGCTCCCTTCTTCATCTGGTTCTTATAGACGGGGGCTGTGCGCTCGTAGGCTGTTCATGTGTCAGATGATGATGGTGATCATGATGGTGTACCGTGCTTGTGTGCTTGAATGACGAGATCTACAGTTCCATTGTAGAAGACATCCTCCAATGCATCTCTCAACTGTTGGGCTTGTCCCTTGCAGGCGATATCTGTGCTTGTTAGGTGTCATCATCCTCTACAACGAGCCACACCATCGTTGCTGCAGTAGAGAGGTCTGTGCAGATAAACTACCACCCAAGGTCTCTCCTGACGATTCACCGACTTCAGATCTGCTCTCAGCCATTTGATCTGATCACTGCCCCAGTCAGTCGTGGCTCGTTGTAGATCGTGATGACGTCATCTCACTTTCCCACCGCGGGTAGATCTTCCGTTGATTCCGAGTTAAGGGCGATGAAGTGAACGGGACCGTAATTCCAAGAATAATAATTGTTACTGTTCGATCCACTCTCGACGCCGGGCATGGAGAAGCTATTCGAGTGAGCCTCTACAACGTTGTAGATGGACTTACCGATAGCGGTAGCCAAAGAGTCCGATCATGTTGACGAAGTTGATCTCGTGATTACCTGGACAGACCATGTACGGGATATTTCCAAGAACTGTACGAGTAAATTTCGATGAAAATTCATTATCCTCCTTCACCCGTCTGCATCCTGCGGAAATAAGCGTCCCAACGGTGTTGGAATCCATCTACAACGAGTCACACCTCCTCCGAGAAGAAACTCCTCACCTGCATAAGAGATGTCACCGTTGTGGATCAACACGTCGATGGAAGAGGAATTGACGATGCCAGTGAGAGAGTTGATGGTGGGCTCAGCCTCTGGATCTACACCCATATCGCCGATGACAGCTGATCAGATGAGAAACGTTAGAGTTAGAGGAGAGATCACCGAAGCGGTAGACATCACGCGAGGGAGTCGTGTAGAAGGAGTAGACCTGTGTGAGTCAGTTCGAGTAGTTCGCAGATGCGTCACCTCGCTGAAACCTGCGGCTGCGCCGCCGACTTGGTAATAGTACTTGGTGTTGGGCTTCAGATTCGTCATGACAGCTCTGTGGATCCTTCCCGACCACCCACCAGAAGTGTATGTCTAAAGACATCAGATCACATCATCTCACGCCCAGATTCCGCCTCACCGTAGAGTTTCCGAGCACGTTCACATCGAGGAGGTCCAGAGATACTCCCCACTTGACGATGGAGGTGTCCGGGTTCATCGTGACCCACATGGCGACCATAGAGTTTGTTCCATCTCCAGCGAGAGCGAGATGGACTTGTTCCGGTTGATTCTGTGTGCAGCAGGACTGCTTACAGATGGAGAACATACTGTGGACAGTCAATGCATGCGGACAGGATGGTCACCTCCTCACGTGCAGACGGTCTTGGCATCGTAACCCTCTCTCGCGATGAGATAAGGTAGGTCCTTTCCGTATTTCGAAACGACCAATGCCAGTTGTTCGCACTGATCGAAAGTTGGAATGTGGAAAATGGAATGTGATGTGATACATCATTCCGACGAGGAAGATGGAATGTATCATCACCTTAGTTCTCTCAGCGGAGGGGACGATGTTGCAGATGTAATGGAGAGTGCCCATGAAATCACCACCAAGGCTGACCGCTTTGAGAGCCGCCCCTACCGTGGCCTCGCACATCCAGCATGTCTTTGCCCCCTCTGTAGTGATGTGCTTGGGGACGACAAAATCACTGACCGCGAAGGAGATGGACAGCAGCGCCAAGAAACAAAGGCCCCTCGTGCTCAACATCGAGTTGGCTCTGTAAAATAATCGGATTTGTTTCATACCGCGTGACAGGAACGATGTACAACGACAAACAGGAGTGAAACCCTTTAAGGATGCTGAGAGGATTGTGCTGCGTATCTTCGACCTAATCGGGCCACCTCTATGGGTGAAGGAGGGATACCTGCCTGAATTCTCCTGTATATAACGTTACATCTTAAGAATGCATCATCATGGTCAACACATTGGCTCATTTCATTCATCAGATCCTTACACTTCTGTGCTGCAGTCATTTCTGTTCTATATCAAATAAAACATCCATAAAAATATCAAAAAATTCTGGCGGATTACATTCATATGAAGACCCACCCCAGATGATCAGCATCGCAACCCGAAGCTTGCTTCGACCAACGATAGAGGTCTCTCCATCTGCCAATGTAAACAGAAGTTTCTCAGTATGGAGTGGTCTCAGAGCGGGTCACTCTCATTTCAACAACATCAAACACAAGAAGGATCGAAATGATCGAGCCAAGATGTCCGTCTTTGCAAAAGTTTCGAAGAGTCTCCTCACTGCCATTCGTTGTGAGCCCTAATCATTCTATCTGATGTAGATGTCGAATCACAATGTCCTCACCATCATCAGTGGGAGGTACGGATCCTGTCATCAATCTAACTTTGGCATCTGCTCTGATGAAGGTCTGCACACTTTGTGCATTTGAATCTAAATACTGAAACAGGCCCGGCAATGCAATTTTCCAAATAAGAATATCGAGGCCATATTGACGAAATCATCTGCAGACAAAAACTCTCCTCTATATGATGCTTGCACATACGAAGGAGTTGTATCCTCTCCGTCTCACCTTCGTCGACCAGATCAACCTTGACCTCATCACCAGGGACCCAATGGTGGCTCCATCATCGTAGAGGCTCTAACCGACAATAAGAATCGCACATCGAACAATCTCAAGTTCATCTTCGCCAACAACGGGTGTCCACGATAACATCTTCTCATCGTCTCACCATCGCAGTGGATCTCTAGGTGCAACCGGTTCTGTCGGTTGGGCGTTCGAGAGAAAGTCCCTCTTTCTCTTTGGAAACGATGGGAGATCAGAAGAACAAGTAATGGAAGATGTGATGGAGGGCGGTGCTGATGATGTCCAATTCAATTGGCAAGATAAAACACAGGCCGAAGTGCAGGTGACATCATCGTCACTTCCATCTTCCATCAACACGTGATGTCATCAGGTCTTGTGTCCACGAGAGGAACTGGGAAATTTTAAGAAGTATATCGAAGGCAAAGGTTACAAGTGTGATACGGCCCAGCTCATCTTCGAGTCCACCGGCGATAGCACGGAGGTCTCTGGAGACGAGAAGGATCAGATCACGAGGCTCATCCAATTGTTGAACGATGATGAAGACGTGCAGGAGGTAATGATGGGCTGATTCGATCATCAGATGACAGACTTGTTGATGATTGCAGGTCTTTCACAATTACCAGATCGAATCGTGAGAATAAAAAAAAGAAACTCATCGTCACTCATTCAAGTCATCCATCACCGTCCTTCATCATCCACACTACATCTCCGCACGATGGAGAGACATCATCGATGCACGATCAGAACGACTTCGTAATAAAAAAGATTTAATAACCATTGTCATCGTCCTCATCGATGGCCTCGTCCTCGCTGTTGGGTTCGATCGTCACACGTCTGTGCTCCTGAGAAGTCTTCACGTACTTCCTTTGACTTCTCTCCAGCATGAGATAACGAACACCAGCCGAAATGGCCCGAGTGAAGACAAAAGAGATAGCCAGAAATTCTCCTGCCACAACGGTGTGCCATCCTGTCACCATCATCAGACATCGTCTAAAAGAAGGGATGTAGACGTCTCACCGTTGAGTTGGATGTAACAGATGGAGAGTCCGAAGAGAACGGTGGCGAGCCAGTGGTTCTGGTTCTTGTAGTGGATGAGAGAGTAGATCTGCAGCCAGACGGCGTAGAGGGAGGCGATGGTTCCAAAGAGGATCCAAGTGTGGTTGAAGACATCGGGTGTGAATCTGAAATGACATGAGTGGATGGTGATTTGGATATGATGATATGACCTGGGATGGCTGACTAACTGCTTGAGAACGAGGGAATAGACTCCAGAGAAGAAGTTTCGCAGAGATGGGAGGAGAGTGGACTCGATCTCGTTGGTTGGAAGGTGGACGCAGCGGTGGGCCTTGCCTTGGGCATCGTATTCGGTCGTATGAGTGAAGGTGAAGAGAGATGCGAGGGTGAGAACGCAGATGATGCTGAGGGGGAAGAGATTATCGACGACGATCTTGAGGCTCTATGGAAGGTGAGAGGATGGAACGGTTGATCGAGCACCTGTTCGGCCACGGAAACTCGGGTCTCGATAGATTTGTTCTTGAGATACTGTTGATATGATCAGATCTGAGATATGGTGATATGATCCGGAATGGTGACGATTGCAAACTGTTGATGTCTCACCTGCTTGAGGACCAAGATAATGAAGATGAACGATGCGAAACCAAAGACGGTGGGTAATTGGTTCAAGAATCTCGTGAAACTGTTGCTTTCGCACAGAAACTCTGGAAGCCTCTGATGAAGGTGCAGAGAGAATTCGTGGTATTGGACGTCCTCGTGAGTGAAAGGGAAGGACACAATGCGAGCCAGATAGATCAGATAAACGCCGAATGCACCGAGAATGGCAAAACGGAGGAAGACCTCCCTCTTCACCGCTTCAAGATGTTGTGTCTGGAAGTGAGCTGCATCTTTCGCCACTTTGGGGTTCCTGCGGATGGTATCGGCCAAGAGACCGACCTGTTGTCTCGTGAATGCCTCCTTCTGTCTCTCGTATGTCTCTAGGTCTATCTTACGAGCGGGGCTGTCTGTCTTCAGACGCAGATGAGAGTCCAAAGCCATGATGGAGATGACTGTTTGTGATCCCCTGTCGGTTTGAAAATGTTTCTTCGTGCTTACCCGCCTCAAAACCTTAACGGCTAAATTTATAATCTTTTTATTGTCCAGCAGCCCAAACGTCTCGAAAACGATCCAATTCACCCATTGAGATAGCTATAGACGATGAGAGGAGACAGAGGTGGTTCTTTGGCCCACTTCCAAATTTTCAAAGTCTGCGATGACGTGACAAGAAGAGAAAAATGGATCGCGAATTCTTTCGAGGAATGATCAAGTGAATGGAAGGTCTCTGTGCACATAAAAAAGATTTATATGGTGGTGTGACACCTATACACCGATTCTAATATTATTTTCATTCATCTGTTGTACATCAGTCATTATCCATGCGAGACGATCTAGGTAGAAAAGGTGGACTACGACGTCACCTCTTAAGCGGCTCCGCTTCTTCTAGCGTACCAACCGAGACCAGCGCACAGAGCGAGAAATCCGATCAGGAGACCGAGGAGGAGGGCAATCGTGTCACCGGCGTTCCACTTGGCAGCGTAGACGGGTGTGACGAGCGAGAAGAGGAAGAGGAGGAGAATGACGAGGAAGCTCTGCTGTTGCATTACGTCGTCTTCTTTGAACCTGCCCGACACCATCAGGTATATGAGATCAAGCGGTAACAGGATGGTTCACAGACAAAGGAGAACGAAGACAAGACAGCATGATCTCACCTATCAGCGAATGATACACGCGGATCGCTCTTTGAGTCGACACGTGTTGAAAACGCAGACAGACAAAAATCTCCGATCTACAATGGATAATACACCAGGACAAACCCAAAACTCTCACAATCTATTCTATACATCACTCGCTGTTCAGCATCTCTAAAGAGGAGTCCGAATCTAATGAAGTCCCGCTCGTTCCACGAATGAGTTTCATCTCCCTCTTTGCCTCCCAAGCGTCGGGGTCTGTCGCATAGTCTTCTTCGACGAGCCTCAGGCAGTCAAGGAGCTCACTCGACGTCGGCCGATTTTCCGGTTTCGAGTCCAAACACTTGGACATAAGGGTCACGAGTGACTCTGGAGTCGTGGGGGGTATCGTGGGCCTCTTTCCGGCGTTGGCGGCCTGCATGAGAATCTGAAAGTCGTAGACCAGCTCGGCATATTCCGCGAACGGCCGCTGGTAATTGCGAGTGATGACCGTGTTGACCATCTCCCACAACACGATGCCCATTCCGTAGACGTCTGATTGCGTGGTACAATTCATGCCCAAGACTAATTCCTGTGGAGAGTGAGTGATATCACGAGCATTTCCACAACATACCGGAGCGCAGTACTGGGGGGTGCCTCGTAATTGTCTGAGAGTTTCTAGATTATCTTCCGTCTTGAAGCGTGACAGTCCAAAATCGGACACTTTCAAGTCCCAATCTTCCGTCACCTATTCTGGTCAGCCCAGTTCAACCAAAGAGCGATCGACGTCGACATCTCACCAGTAGATTCAAACTCTTGACATCTCTATGTACAATAGGTGGCTCGAAGGAGTGAAGTGTCGTCATACCCTTGGCCATCTGTTTGGAAAACCGAAGCAATTTTACCCAGCCGAAACTTTCAGGTTTCTGCATGACGTTGTAGAGACTCCCTCGGCCGCAGTATTCCATGATCTGAACATACGTCAGATGACATCATAATGAAGTTCGACGCACAATAGCCGTATATGGTTCGAATGTCATTCCATAGAACCTGACAATGTTGGGATCTTGAATGCTGCTGATGATCTCGATCTCTTTCTTCAGAGCATCCGAAGAAGAATCTGCCCCCTTTATCGTTTTGATGGCGATCTCTACTTCTCCTCTGTACAGTCCCTTGTAGACCTGCGTGGTGTGATGAGTGGCTCATTCTGGCGCGACATCGATTCACCTTCCCCTGGGAGCCCATGCCGATCTTCTCGATGACTTCGAGATCTTCTTCGTCGATGAGCCAGTCTTGATGGTGCTTCAGATGAGTGAAACTAGATATGGCTTGTTGTAGTTTCATGTTGACCAGTGAATTGGCCCGTCCGACCTTAATTCCCTTAAACGCCTATCTTGTTCAGCTGATCATCAACACGAGATGGAACGAGATGATCATCCTCAGAGACTTACCGCAGGAGGTAGAGAGAGTCTGGAAGCTTCCTTGTTGGAGTTCGCGTTCAATTGTACCGACGTACTTGACATAGACAGTGGATTTTTCGGGGAAGACCTCGATTGTGCAGAATATCTGGGAGAAGAAGGGACTGATCTGGAGCTGACCGCTTGCAGCATCCGCAGACGGTGGCCGGCCTGATCGAGTCAGGCGGAGATGAAGCGGAGAGACCTCACCACTTCGACACCGAGTCTCTTGAGGAAACCTTCGTCTACCGTGCTAAGCATGTCCACTCGTATATCTTCCTTCAGAAACAAAAGTTGGTACTCTGACATCCCCACATCTCTCAGCCATGTACAGACGTCTGCGTGATGTCACACAAGTGTTACGATCGGTCGCAGCACTCACCTACGGCAGCAGAGATAGTCTTCTGAATCTCTGGCTCGGCTGTGTTGGATAGAGATAGAGGGGTAAAGCCATACTTGTCCTCCAGACTGCATAGGGCACCCGATCTCACGAGGAGTTTGACACTCTCTACCTTCCCCAAGCGAATAGCTTGATGAAGCGGTGTTTCACCCATTTTGTTCTGAGGATTCACGTTGACGCCGGCCACTAAGAGGATGTTGGTGATGATGTGTCTCTGATTGCGGAGTGATTTGTGGAGAGGTGTCTCGCCCAGTAAATCCACAGGTTCCAAATCCGTGCTTCGTTTCAGCCAGAACTCGAACGTCTGAGATGGATTGGTGCCGTTGAATTTCTCTGCGAAGGTGTGGAGCGGCGTTTCGAGTCTGTCGGTCGTAGCTTGCCAGTCCACGAGTGTTGATTGGAGCATCACATGTAATGTCCTCTCGTTGCTGTGTATGACCAAAAGATGTGCTAAAGACATCCCCTCTTCGTATTTCTGATTCAAGTTGATTTTCGTGGCGGCTTCGAGGAGTATAGAAAGCATCGCGAGGTCGTCTCTCTTTGTCGCCCACAGAATGGGCGTGAGTCCTTTGTCATCGACTTCTGTTAGCATCACTCTGGTCTTCTTCTTGGATAAAAGCTTCTTAACCTTTCTCGTATCCATACACTTGACGGCCTCATGTAGCTCCGTCAATCTGGGCTTCAAAAGAGAGCTCTTCGCTGGACTACCAGGTTCTGATTGCGATGTGGAGTGAGATGTCCTCCTGAGAGAGAATCTCGGAGAAGAAGGTGAAGGCGGTGAAAAGAAGCTGGATCCTGCTGTCGATGGCCTCTCCATCTCTGCCGTGTGCGTCGGTTCTGGTAAACTCGTGCGAATATATGGGGCTGGCTGACTGAACGATCTCGCGTGATGATCCGATCTCTTCTTGAATAGGGAATTGACCCAGCCATCTTCGTGACGTGACCGAGTGTAAGTCTCGGCGGCCATAACGTCCAAGATGAGAGGAAGCTATCCACCCCCACTGTTGATACAGTCGCTTGGAATAGATGAACAAGAACCAGCCTTAGCCTGCCTTTTCAATTTTAGGTTCAATTCTCACGCTTCCAGTTTTACGAAGTAGATCTCGGTAGATCCGTCAGACGGGTGCGGGATGTTCTAGAATAGAAGAATCATTTATTCCCCAGCACCACTGGGGTCAATAATGCCGCCGGCAGCCTCTTTAAGACATCCAACAGCTCCCCCTGCACTTGTCCTCCATATAAGATCTGTCTCGACTTAATTCACAAACTGTCAGGACGAATCTGCACCTGAACGATTCCGAGTAGATGGTCGACGGCTCCTGACAGCTCTCCCCTCTTGCCGAGTAACTTGTTCACCAGAGCCACCAAATCACCTTGGCTGGGTTTCAGCTCTCCCTCCAACACCTGAAAGAAGGCACCCAATAGGGCTGAGTGGATTTCCACCAGGTATCTGTTCCCGTTCAATCGAAGAGCTTCCACGAGCTGCTTCTCTTCACCCTCTATTGGTCGGCCACGTTTCTGCCGCTCCTAAGACACAGGCAGACACACCTCCCTTCGTGAGAAGAACGAAGAGGTTGGCTTCTCACCTGTTTTGAGAATGTTTCGATCCATGAGTCGGTCTTGAGCGGGAGGTAAGAGGAAAGGGTTGACTTGGGTGACCCAGCGGGCTACCAACGAGTAAATTCGATCGGTCGTTCTCGGATGGAAGGGGAGTTTAGACGTGGGATCTGATGCGGAGATCAGATGGATGATGATGAGAGGATGTGGATGGGATGGAGGATGATGAGGATGGGATGGAGACATCGGATGATGTCGTGGGGAGTTGTGGTGGAACAATAGTGAGATGAGATGTTGCGTGGTGACGATGATTTCGGAGAAGATGTTTGAGTGGATGATGCGACGTGATGCAGATGACATCTTCACCTTCAGGAGCCAACCATTCTAAACTAGCAGAAACCAGACACGAGTAAAGAGATGTAGATACGCTTGGAATATGTGCAAGATGTGGATTTTCTGTCAGGACCACCTGATCGACGTCATCATCTGATTTCATCGACCTCTACATTCTGCCTCACCTGATCGTGAAACAAGTGTCTGGCGATCGATCGATTGAGATTTCGATTCGAATTGTACCTCAGATATGTAGACAGTGCCCTGACTCCAAAAGTCCGATTGGCTCCCACTAAGAAGGAGAGAAGGCTTGGTATGACGTTCAATAATCCCTGTTCACGGTCATCTGAGTGGATGATCGCGTGGAGAGGTGTGATGATGGTGTGTGTGATGTCACCTCCGCTCTCTTCAAATTTCGTTTGGGTTGAAAGATGAGGGACGTGAAAATGAGAGATTCGATGTCTAAGCGATGATCCTTCTGAGGATGTCTTGTCTCGAGAAACTGGAAGGCTTGTGCCATGGCAAGGCGAAAAGTGTCGGAGTGGTGGAATGCTGGAGTTGTGTTCGTCTGATCGATTAGGCTTAATAACAGATGAGACGTTACGTCTTACCTGAAGGAGATCGATGATGAAAGCTTCGACGAGAGGTGCGATCTTCTTTTGTAATTGAGATAGAGGATGATCGACATCTTCTCCATTTGGGTGAATCACTCGATGTATCACTGTATCTTCGAGGCCATCGAAGGTAGAGGCCAAGATGGGCACTGTATGAAGGATGGATTGTGTGATTAGACGGAGAGGAGCAACTTTATCCTTCAGTTTGTCAGACAATCACGCACAAGATGTTACCTTCTGTGTCTCTGGTTGTTCAAAAAGTACTTTAGAGAGCATTTCAATCTGTCGCTCTGATGCAAGGTCATCCTCTAAAGGAAAGGAAGGACTCACCATCTGCTCGCAAAAGAACTTGCGACAGTGATGTGATAACATGATGTGGTCTAGATCTTAGGGAACCTTTGATCAACGCGAATAAAGACTGCTCGTCAATCGTAC
This sequence comes from Planoprotostelium fungivorum, assembly GCA_003024175.1. Taxonomy (NCBI): domain Eukaryota; phylum Evosea; class Variosea; order Cavosteliida; family Cavosteliaceae; genus Planoprotostelium; species Planoprotostelium fungivorum. Next base: position 36,011 of record MDYQ01000018.1, on the reverse strand, counting down.
CGATTGAAGGAGTCTCTTGCTCCATGATCATCGAATCACCATCCATCACCTATCGTGTGGATGATGATGACAGAATAGTTCTGTACCAAATGGTCATTCATCTACAACGCGTCGACTCGATTTCCATCCCATTTCATTTTCTCTGTTTGAATCTAGACGATTCGTACAGGTGAATACCTCATCGACACAACTATGTACAATCTACTTCTTTTTACTCTTCATCTTCTTCTTTCCCTTTCCCTTCCTCCCTTTGAACGCTTTCGGTGTCGTCTGTGTTACTAGATGTGTCTGTTCTGTCACATTACCCTCCACCTCCGTCGTAACCATCTCTGTACTCTTCTCTACCTCCTTATCTTCTTCCTTCTGTTCACCATCACCATCATCATCATCATGATCACGATGGTTCACCTCTTCCACCCTCTGAACTTTCGGTTTGGGTGACGTCATCACCTCTTCTTCTCTCTGTCTCTTCTCTTTCTTCACCACAACGCTCGTACCACTCTTTGCTAAACCGACGACATTCCTCAGGTTAAAGACGGCGGTCAGCTTGCCCGTGTTCTCTCTCATGTGACTCGTCATGATCTTCTCGTTCTCCAGCATCTCTTCAAACTTCCTCTTTAGAGCTTCGGTCTGGCTCATGGCACCTGATCCGTATCTCATGGTGGAGTCATCTTGTCCTCCACGGTCTGTCAGTTGTTGTCTGACGGTGCGTAGTTGGTTGCTGTGGGTGATGAAAGACTGCTGCGCTTCCGCGTTGTTCTTTCGCAGGGTGGATTCTAAGACATCGAGGTGATCGGATGATGCAAACATGATGTGTTCGGCGCAGGTGTTGTAGGTGCTCTTCTGGACGGCGAAGGCATCGAGGAGTTGACTGGTAGAGATCAATTTTGAATTTTAAATTCGAGATGTGGCGGGAGACCCACTTGATCTGGCTCGGACCCAACGTGTCGATCTCGCTCATCTTGGACAGAACATCCGTTACATCTTCCATCGATTTGATAAACTGGCCCACTCTGACATTTGCCTCCTCTGGAGTACTCGAATTAGAGGTGCCCGAATTGAACATGATGTCCGTGATCTCCGTCGCTCGACACCGACTCAACGCTTCCTCGAGGGGTTTCAAGCGTTCGACTTCGTTCGGGGTAGAGATCTGCATGCAGATGTGATGGAATGTGATGACGATGCAGTGGGTCTTCTGTTCCGGTTTGAGTGATGAGATGGAGTCTGGAGGAGACACGCAGGTGATACGAGATGGGATGAGGAGGTGCAGTTTCTGGGCGAGGAGGCTCTGTGGTTCTCGTTGTTGTCGGAAATGGATGAAGATCCTGATGATGTGAGTGTCGATGAAGTTACGAGTGAGCTCACTTTTCGTTCAGAGAGTAGATCTCGCAGTGCTGTTGAACATGAGATGATGATTGGAGGGTGTGTCTCACCGTGAGTGCGTAATCTTCATCGCCATCGACTTTGAAGGACAGAAACAGTTTAGTTTTGAGCTCTCTCGTGATGCGATCTGCGGGAAGCACACCATGGACGTGCTGCAATTGATCTTCTGACATGTAGAAACAACAATCTCCTTCGAATATCTTCATATTTGGCTCCAAGGCCATCTTCTCCTCTTACATACGTTAATCATAAAGTGGATTCAAGTTGTATCACCTTGAGTAGCCAGACGGATCCATCTTTGAGAGGAGAAAAATAACGATCGATTCATGCCAGCTCCTCAGACATTCATCTAACAGTTACTTCATGTGATGTGATGTGATCTCCCGCCATTCTACAACCCACAGACCAAATTGCACAGAGGCAGAGATGATGGAGGGAGAGGTAGAGGAAGAACCTGAATTCGTACCACTTCGAAAGAAACAGAGGAACGATTACGGACAAGAAGATAATCATGTCCCGTCATACTACCAAGAGACAAGCGAGGCGTCCAATCGATCAGAAGAAGACGTGATGATGTTGAGGAAGATATATGGTATAGAGGTGAATCAGATGTCACATGATCACCATCTGATCTTGATTCAGATCGATGGAGAACACTGTCCCAATCCAACCACCAATTTTTATGAAATGGGCCTGCCTACAGACATCATCTATCGTCTCTTCCATCTTGGCATAGAGGTCAGATGTCATCTTTCACTTCTTTCTCACGTCTCGCAGTATCCCACACCCATCCAGATGCAATGTTGTCCAGCCATTCTCAGCGGTCGAGACGTGATCGGTAATGCAGAGACGGGATCCGGAAAGACATTAGCTTACGTCCTGCCCCTCCTCGTTCATCTCCGACACAGAATGCAATCCGAAACATCTGTAGAACCGAACCGAGGTGATCATCTCCGCTTCCAGACATCTCGATCATGATCCCACCCTCCATCATCGAGATCTCATCTGACGATAGGTCCCATCGGTTTGATTCTCGTACCTACAAGAGAACTGGTCGAGCAAATCTTCCAAGAGATCGAAAAATTCACGAGCCCAACTCGAAATCCTTATTTGAGCCACACGATACCCACAACTCATCAGCATGAGGTGATACCTCGAATCGAATTATCATCGATATCTCTCTTCGTGGGCAACGGTAAAACCATTGAACGAACGACAGTACCTCCCACAGGTGCAAGAGTACAGAGATGGAGACCTATTGTACAGTCACGTGACTCCAAATCTACCCACCGCCAAGATATTGGGTGTCATCGGAGGTGATTTTCCTCGATTTTCACCGAATTTCCACCGACATCCTCAGGCGTCTCGGTACAGTCCCAATTGTCATCGATTCATAGATCTGGCGTGGACGTTGTCATCGCTACACCCGGCAGGCTATTAGACCTCATCGATCGTGGCGCCATAACAACCGACAGGTGAGACGAAGTTGGTATCCTACTCTTCTCTTCTTCTCTTCTCCTCCATCCTTAGCTTGAAGATGCGTTCGTTTTCTCAGGAGTATTTTAAAGGCTGACGTACTTGGTGTTCGACGAGGCCGATCGCATGCTGTCCTTGAACATGGAAGACCAACTCAGGAAGGTAGGATGTCGACGTCGACACGCGTACAAGTCGACATGACTGAGATGTCGACAGTTTGTGGCGGGGTGTACGCAGAGTGTGAGGCAGACGCTGTTGTTCTCTGCCACCATGCCTACCTCTGTCACTCGATTGGCCAGATCAGCCGTAATGAATCCTATCTACATCGCGGTGGGAGAGGTAAAGTGTCGACGTTCATTATTCCTCTGCAGAGATTGAACGGGACAGGTGGGACAGTTGGCACAGTCCGTCATACACAATGTCGTTTTCGTCGACAACAAGGATAAGAGGGTGAGGGAGGTATCATGTCACGTGACTGATGACGTCATCAGTCGTCACTGTTACGGCTGCTGCGTGAGACACCTCGCCCACCCGTCATCGTCTTCTGCAATCACTCTTACGTCGTGGATCGCGTTGTAGATTGGCTGAAGGAGGAACAATTTCACGCGGTAGGTATCCATAGCAACAAATCCCAAAACTACCGTAATACCGTAATGAAGACTTTCAGAGAGGGTGAGAAGTTTCCGAGAAAATCTGATGAGATCTCAACGTCGACAGGAGGCGTCGACGTCCTCGTGGCCAGTGATCTCGTCTCGCGAGGTATCGACGTGGCAGAGGTATTTTATTTCCATTTAATTAGCATCTACAACGAGGCAGGTGGAGCACGTGATACTGTACGATATACCGGACACCATCGAGGATTACGTGCATCGATCGGGCAGGACGGGTAGGAAGGGAAGGGAAGGCTACTGTTCGTCTCTACTAACTTGGCATTGCAAAATCGCCCCCGAGTTGAAAAAGTTGTTGAGAGAGGCGCAGCAACAGATGCCCGTGGTGAGTCGACGAGATGATGGAAGATGAAGAGGTGACGGGAGTTGATGATGGACAGGAGTTGGAGAGGGATACGAGGTTGTTTGGAAAGGATATCGTTTCTACCGAGTTTGGAGACCATCCGAGGGACAAGATGAAGTATAAAAGTTTGAGATGACCCGTTTTATCATACAAACAACATCACGCCTGTTCATCATCGGACGGTGGCTGTTGTATCTGTGTGTCTACGTCAGAAGATTCGAGAGGATGATAGTCACCAGCATGAGCTTCGCATAGAGGGAGGAGTGGAAATGTTGCTGAAATAGGGGGCTCTCATTGATGAGAAGAGATGTCAAAGATTCGTATGTCTTTTCTTCGATAGAAAATCCTCTCGTCGAATGAAAGACAATATCCAATGTCCCTCCCTCTAATGTCTCAATGCATACCCGTCTTTCGTCGATACAGGAAGCTTTTCTAACGCCTCCTATTCGCTCTACCTCCGCGACGGCGTCTCTGGCCTCTGACATGGCAGTCGTGCTGATGATTGTTGATCGTTGATTGAGACGAATGACAAGAAATTTTCAAGAATCCATCGTATAGAAGCTTTACGTGAAGGTGCGTTATCTGTCATGGAACATCTTGCAGAGAATGTGTGTCGATGAACGAGTACAGTTTTCATACTATCGTTTATTCCAGCTCTTCATTGTTGAAAAATGGGTAAAGACCCGCGTCTATGTATAATGGTATGGTGATCGTTTTGTGATTATCCTGCTGAGACGACACGTACAACGCCTCTTGGGTTGGCAGTAGAGTCCATCTTCTGTTCTTCCATCGTCTTCTCAGGCTTCGTGTCCTTCGTGAAAAAGTGTGGACTGCTGTGTCTCCTCTGAAGCATCGATGCGTTGGGCTTGAACTCCTTCTCCTCCATCTTGATGAAACGCACTCGTGGGTGCTCGAAGCTCTTGCGCTCCTCCACCATGTTGTTGTTGCTCTGTTCTGGACGGTGTATGCTCAAGTTCTCCATCTTCTTTGTCTTTTCTCTTTGGTGTTGGTGTTACGAATGTCTTTCGCTGTTCGTGTTGTCCGTTCGGTTTATGGCTTTTCTTTGAGCGTGCTTAGTTCTCACTTTTTGTGGAAGGCTTAGGTGATTTGAGACGCTTTACAATGAAATTTCCCATAGAAATAGCATTTTCATCATTATCGGAGGCACCCTTCAGAGAAGCAGACGAAAGGCGATCATGTCGGGTGATGCTCATAAAGAGAAGGATTAAATGTTCTGAATGATTTCGTAGGGTGGTTCGATACCAATCGTTTCGTTGCGTTTGAGACGGTGACAAAAGATGAGATCGCGGTCTATTTGGATCTGTTTCATCAGATGGACAATGGGACCGGTGTTGTGACGGGTGAATTGTTCAATAGAATAGCAATTGCTGACTGAGTCAGGCGCGGATGCAAAGTCATTCTTTCCTCAATCGGGTCTTCCAAAGCAACAACTCGCAGTCATCTGGTAGTGTACATTTTGAATTACTGCAAAAATAGTAAACAGTGAATGATTCCATCTCAGGAGAACTGCTGACGTCGATCTTGATTCCCGCCTGAATTCTGCGGAATTCGTCTTAGCCATGCATCTCTGTTCAGCTGCTCTACTGGGTTACGAGGTACGACCCTCAAGATCGACTTTCATTCGCTCGTCTGAATCATCGCAGATACCCACTTCGTGGATGTATCCCGTCCCGGACATCGCCTCTGCCGATTTAGCGAACAACATGCAAAACATGCACATCCACGCTGCACCCAATCATCAGGTAACCTCCTATTCACAAGAAGAACGACACCTCATCCCTCGTATCAGGCACCTGCAAGAGGCGCTCGACCTCCTCCACCCAATCATCCTCCCAACACATCTCGTCCACAACAGCCTCCACCACATCACACCGTACAACCACACCTCCCGCCAAATCCAATCCACCAGAACGCACCATCCACCTACAACCAGCCCCCTCCTCCCTCCCGTGTTCCCGCGCAAACTGTACAGAGGGGACCCCACCAGCCCCTCCCCCAGCCCGTACGAACTACAACTGCCGTCGTACCACCTCCAGCTGCCGCGGCAGCAAACCAAGCTAGAGGAAGGGTCTTACCTATGGCCAAGCGAGCCGAATTAAAGGCGGCCAAATTCGCGCAAGAAGAAGCTGAGAGGGCCGCGGCAGCTGCGGCACCCGTTGTCCTCTACGGTTTCGAGGATCCACAGGCGATGAACTGGTTGTGGGTGAGGAGATGACGTGGAATGACGTGGAATGACGTCACCAGCCGAGTCACGGTGTTGCGGTGAATCAGCAGAACGTACCACCTTATGTCATGCCGACACCACCGCCTTCAGTTCAGACGACGATCGGGTTCTTCTGGTCTTTCATCAATGTGATCACTTTTTTATCCACCATCATCACCCAACATCGGTGGATCCAACCATCACATCATCCATCATCATGACCTTCACCATCGCACCTTCCACCACCTGACATTACGATCAGCAAGACTGGACATCGATACAGAACTACGTCGTCCCCCAGATGAACAGTCAATCCTTCACTGAATCCATGCTCAACATCCGCAGCTCCATGGGCTCTTCCGATCAGCTTCGCCTCTTCCCACTCAAGGTCTTCGACAAGGGAAACATCACCACTGTCTACTTTTTATTTCTCGTCGACAACCGCAAATGGGGCATGATGACGAGAGTACAAGGTGGGAAGATCTGCAGTTTCTGGGCCAAGACGGATCCGTTAGATGGAGACTTTCCAGAGGTGTGAAATTTCATCGAAATGAAACTGAAGGGTGAAGCTGACGGAGGGGCTGACACCCAAACTGGTGATCGCGCAAGAGCCACGCAGAATCCTGTGTTACGATGGAAAAGTCATGGAAATCTACGACGAAGAAGACGAGATAGCGGCCATGTGAGTACTGTGAAATTCTGATGAAATCTCACTGACATCCGTCAGGCGTGACCCAAACGTCCCGTTGGGTCTCATGGTCGGAGAGACCATGGGATGGAGCATTCGAATGTCATCCACTCTCAAATTCGAGAGCCACACGCCCAAAGCCATGATCTACCACCCTCCCGAACTCTCCGGACAATGTCTCGTCCCCGGAACCATCGTTACCAAGCCGACCCAAAGTGACGTACCCGAATTGGGCGTCACCATCATTGAATCGAAGAGTGGTGCGGTGGATCCACTGGTGTTACAGTACCACATCGCCACCAGGGCCACACGTCTGAGCCCGATGTATGTCAACGAGAGGTGAAAACGAGGTCGAGTGATGCGGTGATGACGTCATAGGTTCGTGCAGTGTCCCCGCCCGACGGACAGGCAGATGGCCGGTCTGAAGGCCCCCACTCTGAAGATCAACTATACCGTCCCAGCCGTCCAGCGTTATTTAGATGTGAGACATGATGATGACGATGATGTCGATCGCGATGATGAGCTCATTCGTGTCAGGATACTGGACTTCGAATCCAACCTGGAGAGAGCGTCATAGAGTTCGCCAAGAGAGGTTACGCACAAGTGGCTCTGGATTTCACCTACATCATGCCATCCGAACCCAACATGAGCGGTGTCATTGAGAGGAGAATGGGCGACTGCGGAGGTTTAAACTCCGTCTTTGTCGGTATCCTGAGGTGACCATCACATCATCACGCATCATCTGATGGAGGGAAGGGCCAACGGTGTACCGGCTCGACTTCTCTATGGGAGACACGCAAAGTCTACGGGTGTGGGACAGACAGAAGAGATCCACATTCAGAGTCAATTTTACGTCGATCATATTGGCTGGATACCCACCGATGTGACCATGTGTGTTCACGGAAAGAACCCCAGGTGAAGAGACGATCACCATCACCATCGCCACATCACATTAGACATGAAGACGGAAGGTTGACAGGTTGCAGGTATGATCCTCAGGACTGGAAGAGCTTGTTATACAACTTTGGCTGGGACAATGGAAAGTTTCTCACTTTCACCATTCAGCTCTCGTCCGAATTTGACAGCAACGCCCACCTCTTAGATCGCAGGAACCTCAACGATTACCCGCAGTCCTTCTCTTTCTACGGAAAGTGTGTCGCCTCTTCACCTTCATTCGAGGCAGAACGCCTCTTCTGATAAATGTCCTTCGTTGGTCCTTCTTACTCTTCTTTTCTTTGTCGTCTGACTAGGATTTGAGTGATAAGCGATGGGTGCGGCGCATTCGCATTATGCAGTCGAAGCGCGAATGTCACTTCGTTTCGGAAACAAGCATCATCATCGGTGCGGGCCTCTATATATATGGTAGAATTCAAAGTGGTCGTGGTGGGCGGTGGAGGCGTGGGGAAATCAGCTCTCACAATTCGTTTCATGAGAAACTTTTTCGTTGAAGAATATGACCCAAGTGAGTATGCAACGATCCAAACCGATTTCATACGAGTCATATCATATATCAATTTATCCGCTGAACGAAGAGATCACACCATGATGGTCGATTACATCTACATCTTGGGAACATACAAAGATTATATACAAATAGACTGAAACAAGTTTAGCGATAGAAGAGAATTACCGAAAGCAGGTCCAAGTCGACGAGGATGTTTGTCTGTTGGATATCCTCGATACAGCCGGACAGGAAGAGTTCAACGCCATGAGAGATTCCTACATGCGAGGTGGACAGGTATGTTCTCATTCACGTAAATTCTCTTCCTTCTCATCACCATCCCAGGGGTTCATTTTGGTCTACTCCATCATTGACCGAGAGAGCTTCAACCGAATTCCATTATTACACGCACATTTACTCCAAACGAAAGAGAATCCAATAGTTCCCTGCGTTCTCGTGGGTAACAAGAGTGATATGGCCGAGGATCGAGAGGTCTCTCTCAACGAGGGACAACAACTGGCTAAATCCTTCAATTGTCCGTATCTAGAAGCTTCCGCGAGAGATCGTGTCAATGTGGACGAGGTGAAGACATGCGGAATGAGCTCCATCTGATTCTCATTCTCAGATCTTCTTCGAAGTGGTCCGACAAGTGCGAACGCAGGACGATAAGAACCCAAACAAATCGAAGAAAAAGAAGGCAGGTTTCTGCTCTTTACTGTGAACGTCTCTTCTTCTCTGTTTGTGTCGGTCGTGGGAGGACATATTTCATTTCTTTTGTCGAATTATTTGTGATCTACAAAGCGCAAGAAGCGGTTGGCCTGTTGCGGTCTTGACACGTTATTTCAAGCTAGGAGACCTGACACAAAGTCCGTCAAGTTCTAGCCTCTAAATACACTCTAATAGCCTGCAAAAGGTAAGAGTTCGAGAGAGAATGTTGTCCATCTGATTGATTGGCTAATCAGAGAAAACTCGTCCTGCATTCAGCTCCGCAGCTATTTCTGTATCATCCGAATCATAGCTAAGCCACGTAGAGAACATACAGGTATCATTTTGGCCTTTACGGCTCAAAGCTGATTGCGTGATCTAGGTTGCATTTCGATGGATCATTCACCAGCAACGCCCACTCGAGCGAACGGCTCTCAACCGGTCGTAGATAGTAGTACCCGTGGTTTATTCGCACAGGTGCTTCGCCATTCTATTTCAATGGCACGCGATCTGTCAAGGCTCTCAAGCTGACCTCCACACAGGTATTCGATCTCATCAACAACTTCGTGGACGATATCCACAAGGTCGAAGCTGCCGAACAGAAGAAGCAACTCTTGATTGGGGTAATCATTCCATTTGTCTCCCTCTGATGCATCAAGATTGGAAACCTAAGATTGCACATGGAGACTCTCAAGAACAATATAGAGTCTAAGGAGGCCGCTCTCACTTCCGCAGAAGAGGCCGCTAGACGTCGCGTAGAAACACTCATTCCGACACCACCTCCGGCACCCTCTAAGAAGACGAAAGCCGTCTCTACCCCTCCACAAGGAGATGACGAGAGTAAATCACCAGATCGTCCTCGATCCGCCCGCATCGCCAACCGAAAGAAGAAGCAGAAGAAAGATGTGTCTTCTCCAACCATCCTCGCAGCCCCACCTCCATCACACAAGAAGCCACCGACAGAAGAACCAACACCTATGGTCACAGAGAACAGACCCGACACCCCTGCAGATGTGGACTCTGCAGACATGATGGAAGGTACCGACGAAGGATACGACACTGCTGAAGAAGACATGCGCGAGGAGGGATCTGGAAAGAGGAAGCCCATGACCGAAGAAGAGAAGTCTAACCGAAAGAGGAGGGGCAACCTGCCCGAGATGATCACCAACGCCCTCAAGAGATGGATCGTAGAGCACTGGGCCCATCCTTATCCCAGCGATGAAGAGAAGGTCAACCTCTGTGCCACGACGGGCCTCACCCTCACCCAGCTCAACAATTGGTTCACGAATTCGAGGAGGAGATACCTCAAGCCCAAGCAGGGGGGATACAGGGGTCAGTTCGAGCCGCCCACCACTCACCAGGTACATCATCTACCTCTAATCATCACGATGCAACGTTGACGCGTCCTACAGGTGGAAGCCATTCTGATCGATGAGATCACCAACTCGGCCATGATGGCCAGACATCAGACCGCAGCCGCCGCAGCTGCCCTCGTGCAGAGCTCCGGCCTCGTTCAGCCCGGTGGTCCTCTTCCCTCCTACTCCCTTCCAGCTTCTCAAGATCCTGCCGCCTTCGCTAACGGCCCCATCTACGGCATCAACGGCCAACCCTACGCATACGATCCCGCCTACATGCCCTACAGACCTCCCTACGGACGCCCCGGCTACCCATACGTACCCATACCACCACACGGTATGCCTCAGGGATCTCACGGTGAGGCACCACAGGCTCCTACACCAGCAGCGGCTGCGGCGCCACCTCCGGCTGCATCAGAGGTAGCAACGCCAGCGGTACCGGCTGCAGCTGCATCTCCGGCTGCGTCGCAGGCTGAGCCCGCTATCAAGGAGGAAGGTAATTAATAAACGTATAGAAAGGCGGAGTATGTTGAGTCTACACCATCGCGCACCTACGATGTGCTGATGAGGACGATCCTCACCTCTACCAGAACCAAGGCCGACATATCCACGATATCGTCTTCACTTACAGCTACCCTCGTTTAGACGTGCACGTGTCTGTCCGAAGATGGGAAGGGTCTGCGTGCCTATCGATCCACACAAGTGTGACGAGTTTGATCCCACGAGAATGCCAGACCTTTCCACCCTCGTCGAACAGTCGAGAGACAACCGGCCGATAAAGAGGAAGGGTGAGATGATGGTGACGATGGTCTGTCGACATGTCACTATGATGAGGATGATGGAGGCTGAAAGAGACAGATGGAAAAGAGGTCGGGCCGACGGATCTGGACGAGCATGTTTAATTCTTCTCAAAGAAATTTGTGGCACCCTTGAAGGCAGCCATACAGAAGGAGAAGGCACCCGCAGTCAAAGCACTGATGCAAGATGGAACATGATCTTTGTGATGTGATGAACACGATTACTGGCTGTCTTTGTGAGCGATACGTCACTTTGTCTCAAGTGGACGAATACCGCGATCCACGAAATATTGAAATCTCGCTTGGTGAAGAGAATTTATCTTCCCATCATCAAAATATAACAAGTTCGACGAGCAACAACAGTAGCGGTGCACAGAAGGATGGGTTCCTCTCAACAACCTCTACTAGGTGGTGAAGATCTTCACCTGTCACCATCTGAAAAGGATCAAATATTACACAAGATCAGCCGCCAGTGAGCGCGAATCCTCTCGATCTCTTCGCTGATTGTTTTCTCAGGTGGAATCTAAAGTTCGTACTGCCCGTCTTTGCTGCATCGGAATCTTCCTGACAACCAACATCCTCAAAAATGACCAAATCTTGATCTCTCTGTCCGGACTCGCCCTCGTCGCTCTTGCATATGGAATCGTGAGTTTTGGGTGTGGATGAAAAACGATGCAAGGTGAGACTCACCTGACGTCATTCTGGAACTGAAACAAACAAAAGGCAGCGGCGGCCCAGCTCTTCGAAGAGCAGTACATTGGATCTTGGAGGTTTGAGCCACACAAGTAGAGAGATTTCGCCAAATACCTCTTCGAACAGAAGTCGATGCAGACGTGGATCATGGTCGTCATGTCTGTCTTCATCTTAGCCGGGGCATCATCTCCTTCAGTATGTCGAACGCATCTTCTCTATCTTTCGTTGACCCTTTCCAGTCGCCATCGCGGCAACCAATCATACATGAGCGTGGGCATCATCTTCTGCATCACCATGATTGTTTCCCTCGTTAAATTCACACTTTTTGCCGGCCTCGTCGGTGGTCAAGCTTTCTACCCTCGTTACAGAAGGTGATATCATCCCCGGTACCGGTGCCGATGGTGTCGCAGTTACTCTCCCACCGTCCACTGTTGCGTGTTAGGCAGAGGCTCAGTCTACCTACTCGGCACCATGTACATTCTGCAACCCGCTGCAGCTTGTTCCGCTTTAATGGTATACAATTTGATATCCGTCACCTTAGAGGAGAAGATGATCGAAACCAATATGACCAAGATACTTCGTTTTGAAACAAAAACGCAGGCCGAGATGGATTCAATCAAGTTAGAGGTGGATGAGAAGAGTTGAAGGAGTCTGACATATGTTAGATAACCGTGCCAGATCAGTTTGTGCAGAACGTCAGCAGATGGATGTACACTCTGGCGGAAGGTTACACGGAGGATGTGAGAAATACGTTGGAGGGTGCGGCAACGAAGGGAGAGGTGAGAGGAATGATCATGCCGTGAGAAGGAAAAGGGATGACTGACGAGACAGCAGGTTGTACCTCAAGCTGTGGCAACGACGTACGTGGCAGAGAACGACCGTAAGAAAGAATGTGATATCGTGAACAATTATATAGATCTCACCTGTTCTATCTCAATTTGTCTGAACTTCTTTTTTCGTGCTGGAGAGATACGCCCTTCATCCTTGGCGTTGGAGTCAGGGAGAAAAAGAAATGATCGTCGCAAGCTTTCCATTCACGCTATCATAGAATCTGAGATTCGACTAAAAGTTTCCTAAACAGATGCAAGTCTTAATCGGGATCTTGCTGGTACGGAAGATCACACAACTGGTTCTTTTGTTTTATTTCGACCGTCCAACATGCCAGAACAACTAGAACTTTTGTATCTGCTCTTGGAACTTGGCGTGGTCTAGCGATGTATGACCAGACAGAGTATGCGGCCAGTCCACATTTGGTGGTCATATTCCACTTGTACAATCTATCGAGCACATCTCTCGGCATGGTGGAGGAGGACTTCTCATCTTCGCGAGGAATTATCAATTTTATTCGCTTTTGTTTTTCTTTCCGCGAAGCGAATTTGCAACATGGGCGGGTGATCTTTGCCATGTTCTCAGGTCATCACTTTTTCATCGTCCATAAGAACATCGGTACCGTTCAACGTCGAGTTCTTCAACAGCAGATCTTGAACAAAGGTATGAATGTTTCTCTGAATGAAAGGCGTTCATATTAGAAAGGCGGTCGTGTCGTGGAGTCACCCAATGATCGAAATATAACTCACTACCTCGTCGAATCATCCGATGCATCATCAACCATCTCGCAACAGCCATTTCAGGTGAGACTCACGCTCGTCTGATCGACTCACGCTAACGAATAGAATACGTCACAATTCGTCTTGCTGTCTTACGTCACAGAGAGTCTCAAGAAGGGTTCTCTCGTCGATGTTCAGCATCATCGCATCACTATACAGTCGATGCAACCAGTAGCTGACCAAAATCGTGGTACCAATCATCATCCATCCGCAAAGAAGATCAAGGTTGAATCATTGCATCATTCAGAAGATGGCATTCCCAAATGCAATCACGGTCTACCAGCAGCTCTACGTCAAGTGGTAGGTGTTCACCGTCCATCAGTTCATGATCTTTCATCAGAAGAAGGACGGTCCCAACACGGGGAAAATGTTTTATTGTTGCCAACAGCAATATCCCATGAAGCGATGTAATTACTTTAGCTGGGGCCAGCCCAATGAAACCGTCATCACATCACCTCCCGCACCATCGGTAGTGAAGAAGGAGACCAAAGAAGGCAAAGGATGGTTGCATTACAGTTTCAGCGATGAAGAAGATGCAGAAGATCGTCTTGATGATGTGAAGATCGAGGTGATGAGACACCACGAGAAGTCCTGAGCCTTTCAGTACCCACACACAGATGATCCCACGAATAACATCACGTGTCGATCTCCCCAATTATCCGGTTCAGAAGGTGTACAAGAAGAAATGTCGACAAAAAATAAGAGACCATGGCAAGAGACATTACAGTCCACATACAGAGAAGAAGAGAGGGAGAAGAAAGAAGAGAGGGAGGAGAAAGGAAAGAAGGAGAAAAAAGAGAAGAGGAAATTGGGATGGTCAGAGATGTCATACGACACGGACGATTCGTCCCAAACGCCACCGAGCCCTCCCATCGCTCCGACGCAGGCCGATTCTACAACGAGCCAGATCCCTCCACCACCCGACCGATCGGCCAAGGGTGAGATGATGTCATCACGTAGGTCACGTGACCCGTACAGGTATGTGGAGGAAGGGGTTCGCTTGCCAACAGAACCCAAGTCAGATCGTTCAGAAGGAATCCCACCCCAACAAACACATCACCGACATCTTGTCCGTTCTACAACAGAAGAGCACGAGCCTGGGTGACAAGTGGAGGGAATACGCCTACCGAAAAGGTGGAGCTGTAGCTCCACGATCGTTCTGACTCCATAGCCATCACCGCCCTGAAGAATTACCCGCAGAAAGTGGAGACGCTGGAAGAAGCGAGGGCCATCCGTGGTATCGGAGAAAAGATCGCAGTCAAGATCGGAGAGATCATCGATACCGGAGAATTAGGTCAAGCCAAGCACAGGGACGAATTCTCCGACGCATTAGAAGTCTTGTCTAAGATATGGGGTGCAGGTCCAACGACCGTACAGAGGTGGATCTCGCAGGGAGTCAGGTGAGGTAGAGGATAAGGAGGATGGTGATGGAGAGAAGAGGATTGGAAGACCTGAGGGGGAGACCTCAACTGCTGAATCACCAGACGAAAATTGGGCTGAAGCATTACGAAGACTTTCAAAAGAGGATACCCAGGGAAGAAGTGTCGGCGATAGAAGCGAAAGTACAGCAGGTGCTGTCATGAGATCATCGATCGTCATGCACATTGTGATGATGGTGGATGATGACACCGAACAGGTCTTGTATTCCATCGATAAGACCCTCAAAGGTTGCGCCGTGGGTTCTTATCGGAGGGGAAAGAAAGATTGCGGTGATGTTGACATCATCGTCACATCGAAGAAAGGCCTCGATGTCGACAGAGTGAATGAACGTCGACACCCCCTTATATGACACCCATCAGATACTAGTGGGTTTAGTGGGTCTATTGCGTAAATGTGGATTGCTGACAGACGATCTGGCTGGTGCAAATGACAGAGAATCGAACAAGTACATGGGAGTCTGCCGATTAGAAGGAAAAGAGACGTATAGGAGGATCGATATTCGGTGAGAAGACATGAAAGACCTCAACTCAATTGGACAGAGTGTATCCTCTTCACGAGTGGCCTCTGGCCCTTCTTTACTTCACGGGCTCGGATCATTTCAATCGATCGATGCGACTGTGGGCGAAGAAGAATGGATTTCATTTGAGGTGAGACGAACAGGGAGGGACACCGATTGAGAGGGAGATAGTGAGCACGAGATCACGAGGAGACACGTGAAGGGTTTGGAATCAGATCCGATCATGGTGACGAGTGAGGAGGATGTCTTCAAGGTACTGGGATTGGAATATAGAGCACCCGAAGACAGGGATGTATGATAAAGTATCGGCAGATGTGACTGTGAATGGATCGGTTTAGGGCTTGTCATACTCGCACTCCAGTTTCAATCTGAACTTCCTTGTGATCAAATTTAGTCCGCAGTAGATAGTATTGCTATGAATCGCTCGCTCGTTTATTTGTACGAGAAATAAGATCAGTTTTCCTGACCGCAATTTTTATAGTGCCGCTGAATCATCCATCCGCCAGGGGATTGGCGTGTGCGTTGATGTTATCTTCGTACAGAGGATTGTTCTGTCAACGATGAGAAGAGACGTACAGGATGATTTCACCTGGATTCCTCCGGAAGATATACTACCAGCTTGAAGGTAATCGAATCCTTTCTTACCGGCCATACCCAAAACGGCAGCACCAGCAACACCTCCGACCACTTTTGAAGAATGAGAAATATAACCACCATGACACGATGATCGCGATGATCATGTCGATGATGCGATGAAGTCACCTGCTCCGGCGACGACACCAGCGCTGATCCCTGCAATAGCTCCAATCGATAGTGGCTGGCACTGACATCCATCCTAACAGGTGTCACCTTCCTCAAGCTTCACAAGCTCACCTTGGGATCGCATCTACAACGATCCGAAGGATAGCAAGGGTAAGATGTATTGAAGATACCGATCTATCTCCATCAGCTCTTCAATGTCTATGATATCTCACCTGGGAGTCACAGTCCGTGATGATGCATTTGTTACCATAATCAGGAACGGTGACATTCCTCGCCACACAACCCACGTTCGCCACGCATTGTACGTCCTGATGACGTCAGTTTCATCTCTATATATGTCATACCTGACACTTGTCATCGTTCGGACAGGTGAAGTTGACCGGTACGATGGTCTTGTTGACACAAGTTAATACGATGCACGGGTCCGGACTGGTTCGTAAGACGTTCTCGCAAGAGGCCGTACCGTTCACCACGGTGCACGTATCGATGGTACAATCGTTTCCATCGTCGCACGGATTGATGGTGTCCGAGCAGACGGCAGCTGAACCACTCACTCGACAGGTCCTGGGTTGACAGATGTCATCCGTAGAAGGACAAGCGGATTCGGTGGAGCATTGTCCGGTCGTCACGTTGCAGGAAGAGACGAGGCAGGGAGAAGGACTGACACACTTGTCTGCATGCTGACAATTTCCATCGGCATCGCAGAATGCGATCTGCGAACGTTAGAAAATGTAAGATTCTATCCAAAATCTCACCTTACAGTTATCTTGAAGAACGCAGGTTGTACTGTTACATCCCTTGCAGACTTGGGGGTGTAGGTACCCTTGGCACAAGTGTTGGAAGTCTTGTTACAATAGCCCCATCCACAGTCAACTGGGTTACTGCAATCGATCGGCTTGTACTGACAGCCTCCACTCAGCGAGCATCCGACATATTCTTGACAAGCTACATTCTTCGGACAAGCATCCACCTCCGTGCAGCCACCATTCGTGGGATTGCAAGTTCTCTTCGTACAGATGTCAGAGTCACATCCTCCCTTCTATTCACTCCATCAGCTTCTCCTCTTCCCTTGTTTTCACCTTCTGCGACCAGCAGCCGCTGTCCTTCGAACATCCATAGTTGTAACACTGATCGGCCAAATTGCACTGAGTCGATGTGTCTCTGTGCTGACAACCGTCGACGGCATCACAAGTGTCCGCAGTACATTGGTTCTTGTCGTCACAGCTGATGGGAGCAAAATTGCACTTCTGGTCGATTGAGTTGGGATCGCAAGAGTCGACGGTGCAGACGGAATTATCGTTGCAAGTGCAGCAGCTCTGTCCATTGCCCCAGCAGATGGAGCATCGATCGATCTGATCGCAAGTGAAACCCACGGAGGTGGAGGCGTAGAAGCCGCTACCGGGGGTATGTCTCTGTCGACGTGTCAGATGACGTCACGCGATGTCATGCGGTAGGGTATTACCTCGCAGTAGAACATGTGGAAGGGGTAGGATCTGTTCACCGTTAAGCTGAGAGAGTCTGTGGAGCTTCAGAAAGATGAAAGAATATCTAAATGGTGGAAGCCCACCCAGATTGATGGTTCGTTGTAGACCGTTATGAACGCCTCCGAGATCGACGACTAACTTGTTGCTGGATGTGTGGTCAGTCGGAGCTGCGAGATCCGTCTCACTTGATGAAGATCCAGAGGTCATCGTCTCCATTGAAGGTGAAGATCTGTAATCATGTGTCAATGTGATGTGTCGCTCATCATATGAGCAAGTGAGGGTCACACCTCTCCTCCTCTGTAGACGAATCGTGTGGCGATCTCCATGGTGAAACCTTTCCTTCATCAGTTTCAAACGTGAGGATGGATCCCACCGAAGTTGTGGTCAGTCCTGGACACGGGGAGATTCCACCAATCACCCCAGCCTCTATTATCTAAAGGCCTGTCCTTCCATTAACATGTGTGACGATGAGATCAGATGGTGTCTGGGTAATTTGATGACACTCACCAGTAACCCACACCGGTCTGATCATTCCATCTGTTGTCCTTCACCTGCAAGGTGTCACCGACATCGTCTCTCTGCTCTACTCACATATAGACGATCGTCACAACCTTGGGTGACCTTAGGGTCACAGTTGAAGAATGTGAGATTCTGGATGATGGGGAAATTGAAGTTGGGGGTAGTGCGGAACCATTGTGGAAACTCTGTCGGATCGATGATCGATCTTCCTCTGTAATTGGGATTGAACTGAGGCTTGTTGTCCTTGTCTAACGTGTTCTGAACGATGCCGGGGTCCGGATCATTACCAGAATAGACCTCGGGATGATGTCAGAAGAGGCTGATCATTGTGGATGGTCACCCTTCCGAAATCGGTGTATTCAAAATTCTGACTGCAGGTGTTGTTCGCACAATCCACTTGGTCGGTTGTCTTCTGGCCACACTTATAAGGAGCAGGAGCGCCCAACGCATTGGGTGAGCAAGGCCATACATCTCTAAAAGTAGCCGTCAGAACAGTGAACAGATCCTACCCCTTCCACATGTTCTACTGCGAGGTGACACCCTACCGCACCACATCGCGTGACGTCATCTGACATGTCGACAGAGACATACCCCCGGTAGCGGCTTCTACGCCTCCACCTCCGTGGGTTTCACCTGCGACCAGATCGATCGATGCTCCATCTGCTGGGGCAATGGACAGAGCTGCTGCACTTGCAACGATAATTCCGTCTGCACCGTCGACTCTTGCGATCCCAACTCAATCGACCAGAAGTGCAATTTTGCTCCCATCAGCTGTGACGACAAGAACCAATGTACTGCGGACACTTGTGATGCCGTCGACGGTTGTCAGCACAGAGACACATCGACTCAGTGCAATTTGGCCGATCAGTGTTACAACTATGGATGTTCGAAGGACAGCGGCTGCTGGTCGCAGAAGGTGAAAACAAGGGAAGAGGAGAAGCTGATGGAGTGAATAGAAGGGAGGATGTGACTCTGACATCTGTACGAAGAGAACTTGCAATCCCACGAATGGTGGCTGCACGGAGGTGGATGCTTGTCCGAAGAATGTAGCTTGTCAAGAATATGTCGGATGCTCGCTGAGTGGAGGCTGTCAGTACAAGCCGATCGATTGCAGTAACCCAGTTGACTGTGGATGGGGCTATTGTAACAAGACTTCGAACAATTGTGCCAAGGGTACCTACACACCCCAAGACTGCAAGGGATGTAACAGTACAACTTGCTTTCCTCAAGATAACTGCAAGGTGAGATTTCGTGGAGAGTTCTCACATCTTCCAACATTCACAGATCGCATTTTGCGATGCCAATGGAAATTGTCAGCATGCAGACAAGTGTGTCAGCCCTTCTCCCTGCCTCGTATCTTCTTGCAACTTGACGACCGGACAATGTTCCACCGAATCCGCTTGTCCTTCTGCGGATGATATCTGTCAACCTAGGACCTGTCGAGTGAGTGGCTCTGCTGCCGTCTGCTCAGACACCATCAATCCATGCGACGATGGAAACGATTGCACCATCGATACGTGTACCGTGGTGAACGGTACGGCCTCTTGCGAGAACGTGTTACGAAACAGTTTGGACCCTTGCATAGTATTAACTTGTGTCAACAAGACCATCGTACCAGTCAACTTCACCTGTCCGAACGATGACAAGTGTCAGGTGTGATGTAAATAGAGATGACACTGATGTCATCAGGACGTACAATGTGTGGCGAACGTGGGTTGTGTGGCGAAGAATGTAACCGTTCCGGACTATGGTAACAAATGCATCATCACGGACTGTGACTCACAGGTGATACTTCATACATTGAAGAGCTGATGGAGATAGATCGGTATCTTCAATACATCTTACCCCTGCTATCCTTCGGATCGTTGTAGATGCGATCCCAAGGTGAGCTTGTGAAGCTTGAGGAAGATGACACGCGTCAGGATGGATGTCAGTGCCAGCCACTATCGATTGGAGCTATCGCAGGGATCAGCGCTGGTGTCGTCGCCGGAGCAGGTGACTATCATCGCATCATCGACATGATCATCATCGCGATCA
Source organism: Planoprotostelium fungivorum (assembly GCA_003024175.1). NCBI lineage: Eukaryota > Evosea > Variosea > Cavosteliida > Cavosteliaceae > Planoprotostelium > Planoprotostelium fungivorum. The sequence goes on along the minus strand of MDYQ01000018.1, from coordinate 15,872 downwards.
TCGTGTCATGTTGATTATGTTTCTCATTCTTCAAAAGTGGTTGGAGGTGTTGCCGGAGCTGCTGTTTTGGGTATGGCCGGTAAGAAGGGATTCGACTACCTCCAAGCTGGTAGTATATCCTCGGGAGGAATTCAGGTGGAATCATCCCGTACGTCTCTTCTCATCGTTGACAGAACAATCCTCTGTACGAAGATAATATCAACGCCCACGCCAATCCTCTGGCAGACGATTGAGCAATACTATAAAGAAAACAGTTCTTATTTTTCGTTATGTTTTTTGCGAATAAACAAGCGATTCAGTGTCGTCAAGAGCAATGCATATTTACTGCGAACTGAATTTGCTCAATTTAAATTGGTACTGGGTTACGAGTGTGACGATAAGCCTAAACTGCTCCATTTACAATCACATCTACCGATACTTTATCATACATCCCTGTCTTCGGGTGCTCTATATTCCAATCCCAGCACCTTGAAGATATCCTCCTCACTCGTCACCATGATCGGATCTGATTCCAAACCCTTCACGTGTCTCCTCGTGATCTCGTGCTCACTATCTCCCTCTCAATCGGTGTCCCTCCCTGTTCGTCTCACCTCAAATGAAATCCATTCTTCTTCGCCCACAGTCGCATCGATCGATTGAAATGATCCGAGCCCGTGAAGTAAAGAAGGGCCAGAGGCCACTCGTGAAGAGGATACACTCTGTCCAATTGAGTTGAGGTCTTTCATGTCTTCTCACCGAATATCGATCCTCCTATACGTCTCTTTTCCTTCTAATCGGCAGACTCCCATGTACTTGTTCGATTCTCTGTCATTTGCACCAGCCAGATCGTCTGTCAGCAATCCACATTTACGCAATAGACCCACTAAACCCACTAGTATCTGATGGGTGTCATATAAGGGGGTGTCGACGTTCATTCACTCTGTCGACATCGAGGCCTTTCTTCGATGTGACGATGATGTCAACATCACCGCAATCTTTCTTTCCCCTCCGATAAGAACCCACGGCGCAACCTTTGAGGGTCTTATCGATGGAATACAAGACCTGTTCGGTGTCATCATCCACCATCATCACAATGTGCATGACGATCGATGATCTCATGACAGCACCTGCTGTACTTTCGCTTCTATCGCCGACACTTCTTCCCTGGGTATCCTCTTTTGAAAGTCTTCGTAATGCTTCAGCCCAATTTTCGTCTGGTGATTCAGCAGTTGAGGTCTCCCCCTCAGGTCTTCCAATCCTCTTCTCTCCATCACCATCCTCCTTATCCTCTACCTCACCTGACTCCCTGCGAGATCCACCTCTGTACGGTCGTTGGACCTGCACCCCATATCTTAGACAAGACTTCTAATGCGTCGGAGAATTCGTCCCTGTGCTTGGCTTGACCTAATTCTCCGGTATCGATGATCTCTCCGATCTTGACTGCGATCTTTTCTCCGATACCACGGATGGCCCTCGCTTCTTCCAGCGTCTCCACTTTCTGCGGGTAATTCTTCAGGGCGGTGATGGCTATGGAGTCAGAACGATCGTGGAGCTACAGCTCCACCTTTTCGGTAGGCGTATTCCCTCCACTTGTCACCCAGGCTCGTGCTCTTCTGTTGTAGAACGGACAAGATGTCGGTGATGTGTTTGTTGGGGTGGGATTCCTTCTGAACGATCTGACTTGGGTTCTGTTGGCAAGCGAACCCCTTCCTCCACATACCTGTACGGGTCACGTGACCTACGTGATGACATCATCTCACCCTTGGCCGATCGGTCGGGTGGTGGAGGGATCTGGCTCGTTGTAGAATCGGCCTGCGTCGGAGCGATGGGAGGGCTCGGTGGCGTTTGGGACGAATCGTCCGTGTCGTATGACATCTCTGACCATCCCAATTTCCTCTTCTCTTTTTTCTCCTTCTTTCCTTTCTCCTCCCTCTCTTCTTTCTTCTCCCTCTCTTCTTCTCTGTATGTGGACTGTAATGTCTCTTGCCATGGTCTCTTATTTTTTGTCGACATTTCTTCTTGTACACCTTCTGAACCGGATAATTGGGGAGATCGACACGTGATGTTATTCGTGGGATCATCTGTGTGTGGGTACTGAAAGGCTCAGGACTTCTCGTGGTGTCTCATCACCTCGATCTTCACATCATCAAGACGATCTTCTGCATCTTCTTCATCGCTGAAACTGTAATGCAACCATCCTTTGCCTTCTTTGGTCTCCTTCTTCACTACCGATGGTGCGGGAGGTGATGTGATGACGGTTTCATTGGGCTGGCCCCAGCTAAAGTAATTACATCGCTTCATGGGATATTGCTGTTGGCAACAATAAAACATTTTCCCCGTGTTGGGACCGTCCTTCTTCTGATGAAAGATCATGAACTGATGGACGGTGAACACCTACCACTTGACGTAGAGCTGCTGGTAGACCGTGATTGCATTTGGGAATGCCATCTTCTGAATGATGCAATGATTCAACCTTGATCTTCTTTGCGGATGGATGATGATTGGTACCACGATTTTGGTCAGCTACTGGTTGCATCGACTGTATAGTGATGCGATGATGCTGAACATCGACGAGAGAACCCTTCTTGAGACTCTCTGTGACGTAAGACAGCAAGACGAATTGTGACGTATTCTATTCGTTAGCGTGAGTCGATCAGACGAGCGTGAGTCTCACCTGAAATGGCTGTTGCGAGATGGTTGATGATGCATCGGATGATTCGACGAGGTAGTGAGTTATATTTCGATCATTGGGTGACTCCACGACACGACCGCCTTTCTAATATGAACGCCTTTCATTCAGAGAAACATTCATACCTTTGTTCAAGATCTGCTGTTGAAGAACTCGACGTTGAACGGTACCGATGTTCTTATGGACGATGAAAAAGTGATGACCTGAGAACATGGCAAAGATCACCCGCCCATGTTGCAAATTCGCTTCGCGGAAAGAAAAATAAAATTGATAATTCCTCGCGAAGATGAGAAGTCCTCCACCATGCCGAGAGATGTGTTCGACAGACTATACAAGTGGAACATGGCCACCAAATGTGGACTGGCGGCATACTCTGTCTAGTTATTCATCGCTATCATGACCACGCCCAAGTTCCAAGATCAGATACAAAAGTTCAAGATGTTCTGGCATGATGGTCGGTCGAAATGAAGGAACCAGTTGTGTGATCTTCCGTACCAGCAAGATCCAGATTAAGACTTGCATCTCTTTAGGAAACGTTTAGAATCTTCATATAGCATGAATGGAAAGCTTGCGACGATCAGATAGAACAGGTGAGATCTATATAATTGTTCACAATATCACATTCTTTCTTATGGTGTGATGTCATTCTCTGTCACGTACGTCGTTGCCACAGCTTGAGGTACAACCTGATGTCTCGTCAGTCATCACTTTCCTTCTCACGACATGATCATTCCTCTCACCTCTCCCTTCATTGCCGCACCCTCCAACGTATTTGTCACATCCTCCGTGTAACCTTCTGCCAGAGTGTACATCCATCTGCCGACGTTCTGCACAAACTGATCTGGCACGGGTACCTACCGTATGTCAGACTCCTTTAACTCTTCTCATCCACCTCCAACTTGACTGCATCCTTCTTGGCCTGCGTTATTGTGTCGAAACGAAGTATCTTGGTCATATTGGTTTCGATCATCTTCTCCTCTAAGGTGACAGATATCAAGTTGTAGACCATTGAAGCAGAACGAGCTGCAGCGGGTTGCAGAATGTACATGGTGCCGAGTAGGTAGATGGAGCCTCTGCCTAACACGCAACAGTGGACGGTAGGAGAGTAACTGTGACACCGTCGGCACCGGTATCGGGGATGACATCACCTTCTGTAACGAGGGTAGAAAGCTTGCCCACCGACGAGGCCGGCAAAAAGTGTAAATTTAACGAGGGAAACAATCATGGTGATGCAGAAGATGACGCCCACGCTCAATGTATGATTGGTTGCCGCGATGGCGACTGGGAAGGGTCAACGAAAGATAGAGAAGATGCGTTCGACATACTGAAGGAGATGATGCCCCCGGCTAAGACGAAGACAGACATGGCGACCATGATCCACGTCTGCATCGACTTCTGTTCGAAGAGGTATCTGGCGAAATCTCTCCACATGTGTGGCTCAAACCTCCAAGCTCCAATGTACTGCTCTTCGAAGAGCTGGGCCGCCGCTGCCTTTTCCCTGTGTTTGTTTCAGTTCCAGAATGACTGGTGAATTTCACCTTGCATCGTTTTTCATCCACACCCAACTCGCGATTCCATATGCAAGAGCGACGAGGGCGAGTCCGGATAGAGAGATCAAGATTTGGTCATTTTTGAGGATGTTGGCTGTCAGGAAGATTCCGATGCAGCCGCAAACGGTGAAAACTATAAAGACGGGCATTACGAACTTTAGATTCCACCTGAGAAAACAATCAAGGAAGAGATCGAGAGGATTCACGCTCACTGGCGGTTGATCTTGTGTAATATTTGATCCTTTTCAGATGGTGACAGGTGAAGATCTTCACCACCTAGTAGAGGTTGTTGAGAGGAACCCATCCTTCTGTGCACTGCTACTGTTGTTGCTCGTCGAACTTGTATGTTTTGATGATGGGAAGATAAAATTCTCTCCCCCAAGCGACATTTCAATATTTCGTGGATCGCAGTATTCGTCCACTTTAGACAAAGTGATGTATATATATTGCTTACAAAGACAGCCAGTAACCGTGTTCATCACATCACAAAGATCATGTTCCATCTTGTATTAATATTTAAAAATCAGTTGCGTCCTTGACTGCGGGTGCCTTCTCCTTCTGTATGGCTGCCTTCAAGGAACCACAAATTTCTCTGAGAAGAATTACGTGCTCGTCCAGATCCGTCAGCACGACCTCTTTACCGTCTGTCTCTCTTTCAGCCTCCATCATCATCATCACGGTGACATGTCCACCGTCATCATCATCTCACCTTCCTCTTTATCGACCGGTTGTCTCTCAACTGTTCGACGAGGGTGGAAAGGTCTGATATGCTCGAGGGATCAAAATCATCACACTTGTGTGGATCGAAAGGTACGCAGACCCTTCCCATCTTCGAATGTACGCAGAGGGGAGATTTCAGAAGGTGGTTGAGATTGACAGACACGTGCACGTCTAAACGAGGGTAGCTGTAAGTGAAGACGATATCGTGGATACGTCTTGGTTCTGGTAGAGGTGAGGGTCGTCCTCATCAGCACATCGTAGGTGCGCGATGGTGTGGACTCAACATACCCCGCCTTTCTATACGTTTATTAATTACCTTCCTCCTTAATAGCGGGCTCAGCCTGCGACGCAGCTGGAGGTGCAGCTGCAGCCGGTGCCGCTGGCGTTGCTACCTCTGATGCAGGTGGCGCCGCAGCCGCTGCTGGTGTAGGAGCCTGTGGTGCCTCACCGTGAGATCCCTGAGGCATACCGTGTGGTGGTATGGGTACGTATGGGTAGCCGGGGCGTCCGTAGGGAGGTCTGTAGGGCATGTAGGCGGGATCGTATGCGTAGGGTTGGCCGTTGATGCCGTAGATGGGGCCGTTAGCGAAGGCGGCAGGATCTTGAGAAGCTGGAAGGGAGTAGGAGGGAAGAGGACCACCGGGCTGAACGAGGCCGGAGCTCTGCACGAGGGCAGCTGCGGCGGCTGCGGTCTGATGTCTGGCCATCATGGCCGAGTTGGTGATCTCATCGATCAGAATGGCTTCCACCTGTAGGACGCGTCAACGTTGCATCGTGATGATTAGAGGTAGATGATGTACCTGGTGAGTGGTGGGCGGCTCGAACTGACCCCTGTATCCCCCCTGCTTGGGCTTGAGGTATCTCCTCCTCGAATTCGTGAACCAATTGTTGAGCTGGGTGAGGGTGAGGCCCGTCGTGGCACAGAGGTTGACCTTCTCTTCATCGCTGGGATAAGGATGGGCCCAGTGCTCTACGATCCATCTCTTGAGGGCGTTGGTGATCATCTCGGGCAGGTTGCCCCTCCTCTTTCGGTTAGACTTCTCTTCTTCGGTCATGGGCTTCCTCTTTCCAGATCCCTCCTCGCGCATGTCTTCTTCAGCAGTGTCGTATCCTTCGTCGGTACCTTCCATCATGTCTGCAGAGTCCACATCTGCAGGGGTGTCGGGTCTGTTCTCTGTGACCATAGGTGTTGGTTCTTCTGTCGGTGGCTTCTTGTGTGATGGAGGTGGGGCTGCGAGGATGGTTGGAGAAGACACATCTTTCTTCTGCTTCTTCTTTCGGTTGGCGATGCGGGCGGATCGAGGACGATCTGGTGATTTACTCTCGTCATCTCCTTGTGGAGGGGTAGAGACGGCTTTCGTCTTCTTAGAGGGTGCCGGAGGTGGTGTCGGAATGAGTGTTTCTACGCGACGTCTAGCGGCCTCTTCTGCGGAAGTGAGAGCGGCCTCCTTAGACTCTATATTGTTCTTGAGAGTCTCCATGTGCAATCTTAGGTTTCCAATCTTGATGCATCAGAGGGAGACAAATGGAATGATTACCCCAATCAAGAGTTGCTTCTTCTGTTCGGCAGCTTCGACCTTGTGGATATCGTCCACGAAGTTGTTGATGAGATCGAATACCTGTGTGGAGGTCAGCTTGAGAGCCTTGACAGATCGCGTGCCATTGAAATAGAATGGCGAAGCACCTGTGCGAATAAACCACGGGTACTACTATCTACGACCGGTTGAGAGCCGTTCGCTCGAGTGGGCGTTGCTGGTGAATGATCCATCGAAATGCAACCTAGATCACGCAATCAGCTTTGAGCCGTAAAGGCCAAAATGATACCTGTATGTTCTCTACGTGGCTTAGCTATGATTCGGATGATACAGAAATAGCTGCGGAGCTGAATGCAGGACGAGTTTTCTCTGATTAGCCAATCAATCAGATGGACAACATTCTCTCTCGAACTCTTACCTTTTGCAGGCTATTAGAGTGTATTTAGAGGCTAGAACTTGACGGACTTTGTGTCAGGTCTCCTAGCTTGAAATAACGTGTCAAGACCGCAACAGGCCAACCGCTTCTTGCGCTTTGTAGATCACAAATAATTCGACAAAAGAAATGAAATATGTCCTCCCACGACCGACACAAACAGAGAAGAAGAGACGTTCACAGTAAAGAGCAGAAACCTGCCTTCTTTTTCTTCGATTTGTTTGGGTTCTTATCGTCCTGCGTTCGCACTTGTCGGACCACTTCGAAGAAGATCTGAGAATGAGAATCAGATGGAGCTCATTCCGCATGTCTTCACCTCGTCCACATTGACACGATCTCTCGCGGAAGCTTCTAGATACGGACAATTGAAGGATTTAGCCAGTTGTTGTCCCTCGTTGAGAGAGACCTCTCGATCCTCGGCCATATCACTCTTGTTACCCACGAGAACGCAGGGAACTATTGGATTCTCTTTCGTTTGGAGTAAATGTGCGTGTAATAATGGAATTCGGTTGAAGCTCTCTCGGTCAATGATGGAGTAGACCAAAATGAACCCCTGGGATGGTGATGAGAAGGAAGAGAATTTACGTGAATGAGAACATACCTGTCCACCTCGCATGTAGGAATCTCTCATGGCGTTGAACTCTTCCTGTCCGGCTGTATCGAGGATATCCAACAGACAAACATCCTCGTCGACTTGGACCTGCTTTCGGTAATTCTCTTCTATCGCTAAACTTGTTTCAGTCTATTTGTATATAATCTTTGTATGTTCCCAAGATGTAGATGTAATCGACCATCATGGTGTGATCTCTTCGTTCAGCGGATAAATTGATATATGATATGACTCGTATGAAATCGGTTTGGATCGTTGCATACTCACTTGGGTCATATTCTTCAACGAAAAAGTTTCTCATGAAACGAATTGTGAGAGCTGATTTCCCCACGCCTCCACCGCCCACCACGACCACTTTGAATTCTACCATATATATAGAGGCCCGCACCGATGATGATGCTTGTTTCCGAAACGAAGTGACATTCGCGCTTCGACTGCATAATGCGAATGCGCCGCACCCATCGCTTATCACTCAAATCCTAGTCAGACGACAAAGAAAAGAAGAGTAAGAAGGACCAACGAAGGACATTTATCAGAAGAGGCGTTCTGCCTCGAATGAAGGTGAAGAGGCGACACACTTTCCGTAGAAAGAGAAGGACTGCGGGTAATCGTTGAGGTTCCTGCGATCTAAGAGGTGGGCGTTGCTGTCAAATTCGGACGAGAGCTGAATGGTGAAAGTGAGAAACTTTCCATTGTCCCAGCCAAAGTTGTATAACAAGCTCTTCCAGTCCTGAGGATCATACCTGCAACCTGTCAACCTTCCGTCTTCATGTCTAATGTGATGTGGCGATGGTGATGGTGATCGTCTCTTCACCTGGGGTTCTTTCCGTGAACACACATGGTCACATCGGTGGGTATCCAGCCAATATGATCGACGTAAAATTGACTCTGAATGTGGATCTCTTCTGTCTGTCCCACACCCGTAGACTTTGCGTGTCTCCCATAGAGAAGTCGAGCCGGTACACCGTTGGCCCTTCCCTCCATCAGATGATGCGTGATGATGTGATGGTCACCTCAGGATACCGACAAAGACGGAGTTTAAACCTCCGCAGTCGCCCATTCTCCTCTCAATGACACCGCTCATGTTGGGTTCGGATGGCATGATGTAGGTGAAATCCAGAGCCACTTGTGCGTAACCTCTCTTGGCGAACTCTATGACGCTCTCTCCAGGTTGGATTCGAAGTCCAGTATCCTGACACGAATGAGCTCATCATCGCGATCGACATCATCGTCATCATCATGTCTCACATCTAAATAACGCTGGACGGCTGGGACGGTATAGTTGATCTTCAGAGTGGGGGCCTTCAGACCGGCCATCTGCCTGTCCGTCGGGCGGGGACACTGCACGAACCTATGACGTCATCACCGCATCACTCGACCTCGTTTTCACCTCTCGTTGACATACATCGGGCTCAGACGTGTGGCCCTGGTGGCGATGTGGTACTGTAACACCAGTGGATCCACCGCACCACTCTTCGATTCAATGATGGTGACGCCCAATTCGGGTACGTCACTTTGGGTCGGCTTGGTAACGATGGTTCCGGGGACGAGACATTGTCCGGAGAGTTCGGGAGGGTGGTAGATCATGGCTTTGGGCGTGTGGCTCTCGAATTTGAGAGTGGATGACATTCGAATGCTCCATCCCATGGTCTCTCCGACCATGAGACCCAACGGGACGTTTGGGTCACGCCTGACGGATGTCAGTGAGATTTCATCAGAATTTCACAGTACTCACATGGCCGCTATCTCGTCTTCTTCGTCGTAGATTTCCATGACTTTTCCATCGTAACACAGGATTCTGCGTGGCTCTTGCGCGATCACCAGTTTGGGTGTCAGCCCCTCCGTCAGCTTCACCCTTCAGTTTCATTTCGATGAAATTTCACACCTCTGGAAAGTCTCCATCTAACGGATCCGTCTTGGCCCAGAAACTGCAGATCTTCCCACCTTGTACTCTCGTCATCATGCCCCATTTGCGGTTGTCGACGAGAAATAAAAAGTAGACAGTGGTGATGTTTCCCTTGTCGAAGACCTTGAGTGGGAAGAGGCGAAGCTGATCGGAAGAGCCCATGGAGCTGCGGATGTTGAGCATGGATTCAGTGAAGGATTGACTGTTCATCTGGGGGACGACGTAGTTCTGTATCGATGTCCAGTCTTGCTGATCGTAATGTCAGGTGGTGGAAGGTGCGATGGTGAAGGTCATGATGATGGATGATGTGATGGTTGGATCCACCGATGTTGGGTGATGATGGTGGATAAAAAAGTGATCACATTGATGAAAGACCAGAAGAACCCGATCGTCGTCTGAACTGAAGGCGGTGGTGTCGGCATGACATAAGGTGGTACGTTCTGCTGATTCACCGCAACACCGTGACTCGGCTGGTGACGTCATTCCACGTCATTCCACGTCATCTCCTCACCCACAACCAGTTCATCGCCTGTGGATCCTCGAAACCGTAGAGGACAACGGGTGCCGCAGCTGCCGCGGCCCTCTCAGCTTCTTCTTGCGCGAATTTGGCCGCCTTTAATTCGGCTCGCTTGGCCATAGGTAAGACCCTTCCTCTAGCTTGGTTTGCTGCCGCGGCAGCTGGAGGTGGTACGACGGCAGTTGTAGTTCGTACGGGCTGGGGGAGGGGCTGGTGGGGTCCCCTCTGTACAGTTTGCGCGGGAACACGGGAGGGAGGAGGGGGCTGGTTGTAGGTGGATGGTGCGTTCTGGTGGATTGGATTTGGCGGGAGGTGTGGTTGTACGGTGTGATGTGGTGGAGGCTGTTGTGGACGAGATGTGTTGGGAGGATGATTGGGTGGAGGAGGTCGAGCGCCTCTTGCAGGTGCCTGATACGAGGGATGAGGTGTCGTTCTTCTTGTGAATAGGAGGTTACCTGATGATTGGGTGCAGCGTGGATGTGCATGTTTTGCATGTTGTTCGCTAAATCGGCAGAGGCGATGTCCGGGACGGGATACATCCACGAAGTGGGTATCTGCGATGATTCAGACGAGCGAATGAAAGTCGATCTTGAGGGTCGTACCTCGTAACCCAGTAGAGCAGCTGAACAGAGATGCATGGCTAAGACGAATTCCGCAGAATTCAGGCGGGAATCAAGATCGACGTCAGCAGTTCTCCTGAGATGGAATCATTCACTGTTTACTATTTTTGCAGTAATTCAAAATGTACACTACCAGATGACTGCGAGTTGTTGCTTTGGAAGACCCGATTGAGGAAAGAATGACTTTGCATCCGCGCCTGACTCAGTCAGCAATTGCTATTCTATTGAACAATTCACCCGTCACAACACCGGTCCCATTGTCCATCTGATGAAACAGATCCAAATAGACCGCGATCTCATCTTTTGTCACCGTCTCAAACGCAACGAAACGATTGGTATCGAACCACCCTACGAAATCATTCAGAACATTTAATCCTTCTCTTTATGAGCATCACCCGACATGATCGCCTTTCGTCTGCTTCTCTGAAGGGTGCCTCCGATAATGATGAAAATGCTATTTCTATGGGAAATTTCATTGTAAAGCGTCTCAAATCACCTAAGCCTTCCACAAAAAGTGAGAACTAAGCACGCTCAAAGAAAAGCCATAAACCGAACGGACAACACGAACAGCGAAAGACATTCGTAACACCAACACCAAAGAGAAAAGACAAAGAAGATGGAGAACTTGAGCATACACCGTCCAGAACAGAGCAACAACAACATGGTGGAGGAGCGCAAGAGCTTCGAGCACCCACGAGTGCGTTTCATCAAGATGGAGGAGAAGGAGTTCAAGCCCAACGCATCGATGCTTCAGAGGAGACACAGCAGTCCACACTTTTTCACGAAGGACACGAAGCCTGAGAAGACGATGGAAGAACAGAAGATGGACTCTACTGCCAACCCAAGAGGCGTTGTACGTGTCGTCTCAGCAGGATAATCACAAAACGATCACCATACCATTATACATAGACGCGGGTCTTTACCCATTTTTCAACAATGAAGAGCTGGAATAAACGATAGTATGAAAACTGTACTCGTTCATCGACACACATTCTCTGCAAGATGTTCCATGACAGATAACGCACCTTCACGTAAAGCTTCTATACGATGGATTCTTGAAAATTTCTTGTCATTCGTCTCAATCAACGATCAACAATCATCAGCACGACTGCCATGTCAGAGGCCAGAGACGCCGTCGCGGAGGTAGAGCGAATAGGAGGCGTTAGAAAAGCTTCCTGTATCGACGAAAGACGGGTATGCATTGAGACATTAGAGGGAGGGACATTGGATATTGTCTTTCATTCGACGAGAGGATTTTCTATCGAAGAAAAGACATACGAATCTTTGACATCTCTTCTCATCAATGAGAGCCCCCTATTTCAGCAACATTTCCACTCCTCCCTCTATGCGAAGCTCATGCTGGTGACTATCATCCTCTCGAATCTTCTGACGTAGACACACAGATACAACAGCCACCGTCCGATGATGAACAGGCGTGATGTTGTTTGTATGATAAAACGGGTCATCTCAAACTTTTATACTTCATCTTGTCCCTCGGATGGTCTCCAAACTCGGTAGAAACGATATCCTTTCCAAACAACCTCGTATCCCTCTCCAACTCCTGTCCATCATCAACTCCCGTCACCTCTTCATCTTCCATCATCTCGTCGACTCACCACGGGCATCTGTTGCTGCGCCTCTCTCAACAACTTTTTCAACTCGGGGGCGATTTTGCAATGCCAAGTTAGTAGAGACGAACAGTAGCCTTCCCTTCCCTTCCTACCCGTCCTGCCCGATCGATGCACGTAATCCTCGATGGTGTCCGGTATATCGTACAGTATCACGTGCTCCACCTGCCTCGTTGTAGATGCTAATTAAATGGAAATAAAATACCTCTGCCACGTCGATACCTCGCGAGACGAGATCACTGGCCACGAGGACGTCGACGCCTCCTGTCGACGTTGAGATCTCATCAGATTTTCTCGGAAACTTCTCACCCTCTCTGAAAGTCTTCATTACGGTATTACGGTAGTTTTGGGATTTGTTGCTATGGATACCTACCGCGTGAAATTGTTCCTCCTTCAGCCAATCTACAACGCGATCCACGACGTAAGAGTGATTGCAGAAGACGATGACGGGTGGGCGAGGTGTCTCACGCAGCAGCCGTAACAGTGACGACTGATGACGTCATCAGTCACGTGACATGATACCTCCCTCACCCTCTTATCCTTGTTGTCGACGAAAACGACATTGTGTATGACGGACTGTGCCAACTGTCCCACCTGTCCCGTTCAATCTCTGCAGAGGAATAATGAACGTCGACACTTTACCTCTCCCACCGCGATGTAGATAGGATTCATTACGGCTGATCTGGCCAATCGAGTGACAGAGGTAGGCATGGTGGCAGAGAACAACAGCGTCTGCCTCACACTCTGCGTACACCCCGCCACAAACTGTCGACATCTCAGTCATGTCGACTTGTACGCGTGTCGACGTCGACATCCTACCTTCCTGAGTTGGTCTTCCATGTTCAAGGACAGCATGCGATCGGCCTCGTCGAACACCAAGTACGTCAGCCTTTAAAATACTCCTGAGAAAACGAACGCATCTTCAAGCTAAGGATGGAGGAGAAGAGAAGAAGAGAAGAGTAGGATACCAACTTCGTCTCACCTGTCGGTTGTTATGGCGCCACGATCGATGAGGTCTAATAGCCTGCCGGGTGTAGCGATGACAACGTCCACGCCAGATCTATGAATCGATGACAATTGGGACTGTACCGAGACGCCTGAGGATGTCGGTGGAAATTCGGTGAAAATCGAGGAAAATCACCTCCGATGACACCCAATATCTTGGCGGTGGGTAGATTTGGAGTCACGTGACTGTACAATAGGTCTCCATCTCTGTACTCTTGCACCTGTGGGAGGTACTGTCGTTCGTTCAATGGTTTTACCGTTGCCCACGAAGAGAGATATCGATGATAATTCGATTCGAGGTATCACCTCATGCTGATGAGTTGTGGGTATCGTGTGGCTCAAATAAGGATTTCGAGTTGGGCTCGTGAATTTTTCGATCTCTTGGAAGATTTGCTCGACCAGTTCTCTTGTAGGTACGAGAATCAAACCGATGGGACCTATCGTCAGATGAGATCTCGATGATGGAGGGTGGGATCATGATCGAGATGTCTGGAAGCGGAGATGATCACCTCGGTTCGGTTCTACAGATGTTTCGGATTGCATTCTGTGTCGGAGATGAACGAGGAGGGGCAGGACGTAAGCTAATGTCTTTCCGGATCCCGTCTCTGCATTACCGATCACGTCTCGACCGCTGAGAATGGCTGGACAACATTGCATCTGGATGGGTGTGGGATACTGCGAGACGTGAGAAAGAAGTGAAAGATGACATCTGACCTCTATGCCAAGATGGAAGAGACGATAGATGATGTCTGTAGGCAGGCCCATTTCATAAAAATTGGTGGTTGGATTGGGACAGTGTTCTCCATCGATCTGAATCAAGATCAGATGGTGATCATGTGACATCTGATTCACCTCTATACCATATATCTTCCTCAACATCATCACGTCTTCTTCTGATCGATTGGACGCCTCGCTTGTCTCTTGGTAGTATGACGGGACATGATTATCTTCTTGTCCGTAATCGTTCCTCTGTTTCTTTCGAAGTGGTACGAATTCAGGTTCTTCCTCTACCTCTCCCTCCATCATCTCTGCCTCTGTGCAATTTGGTCTGTGGGTTGTAGAATGGCGGGAGATCACATCACATCACATGAAGTAACTGTTAGATGAATGTCTGAGGAGCTGGCATGAATCGATCGTTATTTTTCTCCTCTCAAAGATGGATCCGTCTGGCTACTCAAGGTGATACAACTTGAATCCACTTTATGATTAACGTATGTAAGAGGAGAAGATGGCCTTGGAGCCAAATATGAAGATATTCGAAGGAGATTGTTGTTTCTACATGTCAGAAGATCAATTGCAGCACGTCCATGGTGTGCTTCCCGCAGATCGCATCACGAGAGAGCTCAAAACTAAACTGTTTCTGTCCTTCAAAGTCGATGGCGATGAAGATTACGCACTCACGGTGAGACACACCCTCCAATCATCATCTCATGTTCAACAGCACTGCGAGATCTACTCTCTGAACGAAAAGTGAGCTCACTCGTAACTTCATCGACACTCACATCATCAGGATCTTCATCCATTTCCGACAACAACGAGAACCACAGAGCCTCCTCGCCCAGAAACTGCACCTCCTCATCCCATCTCGTATCACCTGCGTGTCTCCTCCAGACTCCATCTCATCACTCAAACCGGAACAGAAGACCCACTGCATCGTCATCACATTCCATCACATCTGCATGCAGATCTCTACCCCGAACGAAGTCGAACGCTTGAAACCCCTCGAGGAAGCGTTGAGTCGGTGTCGAGCGACGGAGATCACGGACATCATGTTCAATTCGGGCACCTCTAATTCGAGTACTCCAGAGGAGGCAAATGTCAGAGTGGGCCAGTTTATCAAATCGATGGAAGATGTAACGGATGTTCTGTCCAAGATGAGCGAGATCGACACGTTGGGTCCGAGCCAGATCAAGTGGGTCTCCCGCCACATCTCGAATTTAAAATTCAAAATTGATCTCTACCAGTCAACTCCTCGATGCCTTCGCCGTCCAGAAGAGCACCTACAACACCTGCGCCGAACACATCATGTTTGCATCATCCGATCACCTCGATGTCTTAGAATCCACCCTGCGAAAGAACAACGCGGAAGCGCAGCAGTCTTTCATCACCCACAGCAACCAACTACGCACCGTCAGACAACAACTGACAGACCGTGGAGGACAAGATGACTCCACCATGAGATACGGATCAGGTGCCATGAGCCAGACCGAAGCTCTAAAGAGGAAGTTTGAAGAGATGCTGGAGAACGAGAAGATCATGACGAGTCACATGAGAGAGAACACGGGCAAGCTGACCGCCGTCTTTAACCTGAGGAATGTCGTCGGTTTAGCAAAGAGTGGTACGAGCGTTGTGGTGAAGAAAGAGAAGAGACAGAGAGAAGAAGAGGTGATGACGTCACCCAAACCGAAAGTTCAGAGGGTGGAAGAGGTGAACCATCGTGATCATGATGATGATGATGGTGATGGTGAACAGAAGGAAGAAGATAAGGAGGTAGAGAAGAGTACAGAGATGGTTACGACGGAGGTGGAGGGTAATGTGACAGAACAGACACATCTAGTAACACAGACGACACCGAAAGCGTTCAAAGGGAGGAAGGGAAAGGGAAAGAAGAAGATGAAGAGTAAAAAGAAGTAGATTGTACATAGTTGTGTCGATGAGGTATTCACCTGTACGAATCGTC